>SCLH01002312.1:71801-101072 GCA_004367855.1 Oikopleura vanhoeffeni
CTATCCATTGCAGCCCACGCCTGGGAAAAAAAAAACCCTGTTTTTTTGGCCTTAAAATGCGACCAGTACTCCCTTAAATAATTGTGGCCAATCAAAATCTTTAATTTAAGAATCAGCCAATGGAATCGGCTCAATTTTTGGGGACCACCTGATCATATTCTTGTAAATTGTCACAAGTTGACAGCCGAGAACCCGTAATCTACATATGTGTATATACATACGTGTATATACATATTTATCAGCTGCATCAATTTGATAAGCTTGAGTTTTTAGTCATTTAAAAAATATACAGAATGCTTCCCAGAACACGCCCCACTAAGTTTTCTAATTTCCTGAACACATATTTCATGCTATTTTATACAGTAGCTACCTCTAGTTTCCTTCTTGGTTGAGAGATCAAGCTCCGTGATATAATTTTACAACTTAAAATAAAAAAAATACTTATTTTCATCAGATTGATGTCGGTTATTTATTTCATCTGGTCAAGAAAATTGGTTCTTTATTTCGCAAAAAAATTGCTTCACAAAACCAAGAAATTAATAGCATCTAGAATTTTCCAATCCTGCATTTCTATTCACATCAAATTATCTCGCAAAATATTGGAGTTTTGAAATGTTTATAA
The DNA here is from genome assembly GCA_004367855.1 of Oikopleura vanhoeffeni. Lineage (NCBI taxonomy): Eukaryota > Metazoa > Chordata > Appendicularia > Copelata > Oikopleuridae > Oikopleura > Oikopleura vanhoeffeni. The sequence goes on from SCLH01002312.1 coordinate 72,424, forward strand.
GTCATAAGAAATGACCATTGATGTTATAAGCAGTGAACAATAGTTTGCTTTGGCTCAGTTAAACAGTTTGTTAAGACATTCAATTACACGTGCTCCTGGAACATACAAGTTGTATGTTCCAGGAGCACGTATAATTGAATGGCTTAACAAACTGGTATGAATCATACCGTATGATACAACTTATATGATATAAGCTAGTTTTTGAGCTATTTTTTTTGTATAATTTGGCTTTTGAAACGACTTCTCCGATTNAGTTTTAAGATAGCTGAAACTGAGCAAGAATATTAAGTGATTGATAAAATGAAAAATCAGATCGATTTTTAATATTTTGTGAAATTACTAAAATTGTTTAATTATCAGTTTTTGTTGAGAATGGGAAACAATGGTCCATTTTGTCCTTTTGTTCTTTGAATAGCTGTGCTCAGTTTGAGCTATCTTAAGACTTAATCGGATGAGTCGTTTTCAAAATCCAAATTAAACAAAAATTTGGCTAAAATCTAGCTTATATGTTCCAGAACCACGCGTAATCGATATAACAATGCCACCTTAACGGTTGTTAGCTCTTGCAGTTTTAAGTTTTACAAAATCTGTAACTGTAACATATTTCTAAAGATTATAACTACAAGAGCTAACTTCTGTTAAACGTTTAAAAGTTCAATAGCTTTTTCTGATTCAGTTTTTGGGCAAAAACAGATCAAGGGGGACTATAAAATAATCTTAGCTAAGTCGCAATTAACCCACTTTCTTCAAGAAATTAAATGACTTCTTTATCGGGTTTTTTGTACACAAAATTTGCATTGTTAAAAATTGTTCAACAGAATTGCAAGTTCTTATTTGAAATTACTTTTGTAAACATTCAGATTTTTTTTCGAATTTTATTTTAATATTTTTAGCAGTAAACTGACTTCGATGAACTCAGTCTGATTGTGATAAAACTGTTATTTGCTTTGCGTTTCAATTTCACGTGAAATTTTGCCGTTATTTTCATCATAATTTCTGCCTGCATATATTATTGCGAAAACAGTCATTCATAACTGAAATTATCTAGTTTATTTTGAAATTATTTGCTTCAATACAGAAACATAACAGTTTTTATTAAAGTTTGGCGAAATCATAGACACGGTCATCGGAGTCGGTACTACAGACAGCTGAATCAGGCCCACAACTAACATCATCCTCGTTGCACAAGTAAACAGTACAGGCCAGGTTCTGAGAAAAGCTTTCGTGACCTAAAATAATAAAATTAAAAATAAAATGAATTTTACTGACTGAAATTATATATTTTTTTGTCCCTACTACAAATGTCAGATACAAATTCGATTAATCTATTTTTTATGATTCCCTCGATTTTATATCTGCTAAGGGAGTGGCATGAGTCAAGCAGATTGCTACATTTTTTAGACCATTATACTTAAAAAAACATTGGAAATTTATTTTTTTATTTTTATTATTAATAAACAGTGTTTTTCTAACAAACTTTACTATTTATTACTTTTAAAACATAATCACTATAATCGTTAGCTAAAAAATACAAAAAAAAAAACTTTTCACTGTGCATCAATTTCAATTAACCCGACTATATGATTTTTTTAAGACGTATTAAAACGTCGACATTGTAAGTGACTCGCTAATAGTTTTCTGATTACTCTGCACGGTCGAAATTTCTTAATATCAAAGTTTTTTTCCTTTAAAAGGGTAAAATTGGCAAAAGAGAGAAAAAAACATCTTTTTGAGAATACAAAATCACCTTAAATTGCGTTTATTGATATAAATGTCCCTAACTTATAACAAATGGCGCATTTAAGGGTTTTCGATAGCCAATGTCGACAGTTACAACGTTGGACACTTTTACTTCTTTTTGATATATTTAACAAAATCTTGCCTTAAAACATTCAAATGCGGATGCTCGTCCAATCAGAACGTGATTACAAGTGACGGAAAATTATTTTCAAAATGTAATCTCCTCCCTGAGTTTTCAGGTTCAACATGATTCATGTTTTCAATTAACCGAAAGAACGTAGCAGACCCTCAAGTTGAGTTATTGGACAAATCTTTGATTTGGCTCCAGAATCACCAAAACTGATATTTTGCTCTAGTCTAACATAGGGGTCAAATACGTGTTTTAGTGATTCTGAAGCGCAAATAAGAATTTGTCAAAAACTCAACTTGGGGGTCTCTCACGTTCTCTCCGGTTAATTTAAAACTGAATCATTGTTGAACCTTGAAAACTCAAGGAGGAAATAAATTTTTAAATAATAATTCGTCCTTTGTAACACGTTTCGATTGGAACGTATCCGTTTATTTTTGATTGTTTTTTAGGATGCAAATTTTTGTTTTAATATTTCAAAAGAGGTAAATAGGTCCAACGATTTGTACTTTGCGAATTGGCTATTAAACTCTTAAATGCGACGCCCCCCTTAAGGGGTACTGGTCGCTGGTTTTATGAGCTTTGGGGCTTTGAAAATGGTTCAATTGATTTGGGATGACACAAGTGTTCTACCGACCAAATTATCAAAAAATTTCGAAACGCTTCCAGAGGACCTAAGTTTATAGTATCCTATTGATTATAGACTTGTATGACTCATAGGATATGTTATCAACTTAGTTGCTTTCTAAATAAATCCTGGGAGAAGCATAGATTTTGAAATTGTGTCGAGGGACACTGTGACTCAGTAACGTATCTCAGAGTGTATTGGAACAAAAAGTCCTTGATCATGGTTTTGACAAGATTAGGGTGATCTACAAATGGCTAATCTTAATTTGTCCATAATTTCTCGGTTAGGCTATTCTCATCCGGAAAGTCATTTCCAGCGCCAGTAACCCCCTAAGGTGGTGGTTCAGGCAATCTGACCTTTTCAAACTGCGCCTCAAGAATAACGACGGGACAGTAGTAAGTTCATTACTTTGTATGCAAAGCAGGTTTTGATGAATCTTTAATACAATGCTATTTCCCATGTTTGGAATAGGCTGTCCAACCTCTAGAAAAGTGCCAGAAATTAATCTTAAAATTTTTGTCAGCCTTCGTCCATGACTCAATTTTTACGTTTTTTCACGAATGATCATTTTATTTACGTGAGAATCGACTTTCGGGCCCGGAATTTTGGTTTTTTTCCTAGGTGGCGCTAAATCGCAAAAATGATCATAAATGCTGTGAAAACATTTAAAAAAAGATCATTTTTGCGATTTAGCGCCACATAGGAAAAAATTAAAAAAACGTCGATTCCCACGTGAATAAAATGGTCATTCGTGAAAAATCGTAAAAATTTTAAGATAATTTTTGGCANTTTAGAAAAGGTATTCGTTTTAAATGCTACAAATATAAAATAATTCGGAGAAATCATTTAAACATAAGTTTCCCCGTAATAAATTTCAAGATTTTTTTTTACGAAATTACTTTATGAGCCAAAAATTTTTCGCACAAAAACAATTAATTTTGATCTGAAAAATTTGGTTTCGAATTATAAAATGAAAAGCTTAATTATGCCAATGAAAATTTTTTTTATTTTTTTAGCGCGTGAAATATACAAATATTGTTTGTCAAAAATTATTTGATTGCTAAAAATGATTTTATATCAGCGCATTTTTCAATTATCTATAATGAACAACCCATTATTTTTATCAGACTTAAAAATTCGGTTTCAATTATTTGGAACGCAGATCACGCACGATTACGGTAATCTAAGTATCGGACATTATATTTTTGAACAGTTTAATATCATTTGATAAGGAACAAAATTTAGGCACCCCCATTTTTTAAATTTCCATATACATGACAAATTTGACCACAACAAATCATGTTTATTTTTTTTTTGAAAATTTTGATTCCATATGAAATTAAATGAAGTGATGTTTATAACCGAATCATCACCAAGAACTTTGACAAATTTTTCAGTTTGTTGCTTCAAATGTAAACCTAATTCAAGAATTTTACCAGTAATTTTGTTAATTACTTGATTTTGTTTACAACAATTTTTTCATGTTTTTTTTAAGAAAAATCAAATTGATCTGAAAAAATATCCGAAAAACGCACACTGAACATGAACCAGTGGAAGCGTCTTCGAGAGTCAAGCGGAAGCTATTTAAAAAAAAACATTTTTCGAATTTTAAAAAATCACATTTTTGAAAATTTATTTAACCCTTAGGGTCCCATTTTAGTTTTCATTATCGAATATTAAATAAACTTCTTTTTTAGCTTACCACACGCAGCGAAACCCTGTAGAATCTGAAATCAACCAATTGATAGAAAAAAAATATTCTGGAGCCAAAGTACTATGGACTTAAATGTAGCATTGATTCAATTTTTGAGAAATTGAAAGTCCCTATTTATGGAGATATTGAAAAAATTCTTTGTTTGCTTAAATTTTTTACTTTTCGTGCTAAGGTAGAGAATAGAACTCGATTAGGCAGAAACAATTTTTAAATGGAATGAGAGCTTTAGCGCGGTTAGCGAAATTCTAATGCGTGAACAACGTAAAGATCTTGGGCTAACTGAGCATTTGCTCATGCAAAACCAAACAGTTCTTATTTTTTCTTCTATGGAATACAGAACGTTCAAATATTGATTTTCTTGCTTTTTCAAAAAAAAATTAACGCACAGTACTGGGTTTGCATTATATAAGACTCGACATGAAACGTTTCCAGATCAGTTTTTAAAAATGTTAAAATCAGTTTGAAAATTATGGAAAATTACAAGGCATTTTTCGACTGGTTTCATTTTGATACATGGCTAGGAAAGCACTTTTTGATGAGTTCAAAATATTTCGTATGAAAAAAGTTGAAAATTTTCTTGATTTTTTGGGAAATTTAAAACACATTTACAGAAAAAACAAGTCAGAAATTTTGACAAAACTCAACTTTTGGTGGTTTTGCACGGACTTCTCCAGCTGCGCACATCTGATCTGGGTTTCTGAAATGTGTTGACTTTCGAAATCCAGGGAGGAGTAGTTATTTCCCCGAGGCACTCAAAATAAGGCCCAAAAAACAGTTTTTTGTCGATACTGAGAGCAAAGCAAGAATTTTTCCATAAAACTCAACGTGGTGTTTGCTCCACGTTCTGCTTCCCGGTATTATTGAGTCATTAAATCATTGTTGTACCCTAAACAATCTCAAGGAGGAGTAGGCTTTTGAATGTGAAAATAAGTCCCACTTTTGAAAAGGTCGTCTCCTGATTGGTCGGCCAATCAAGATCTTTCGATTTGTATTTTGTGAAAGCAAGATCAATGATTCAATTATCCACTAAACTGAAATACATATGTCGTTTGCTGGTTTTTTTAGTACTTTCATTGAGGCGACGCCTGAAAACCCCTGTTTTTGCCTTAAAATTGCGACCAGTACTCCCCTTAAATAATTGTGCCAAGTCAAATATCTTTAATTTAAGAATCAGCCCAATTGGAATCGGCTCAATTTTTGCGGACCACCTGAATCATATTTCTTGTAAATTGTCCACAAGTTGCACAGCCGAGGAAAACCCGTAATCTACATATGTGTATATACATACAGTGTATATACATATTATCAGACTGCATCAATTTTGATAAGCTTGAGTTTTTAGTCTTTACAAAATATAACAGAATGCTCTTCCAGAACAACGCCCCACTAAGTTTTTTCTAATTTCTGAACCACATTATTTCATTGCTATTATTAAACAGAGCTACTCTAGTTCCTGCTTTGGTTGAGAGATCAAGCTCCGTGATATAATTTTTACACTTAAATAAAAAAAAATACTTATTTTCATCAGATTGATGTCGGTTATTTATTTCATTGGTCAAGAAATTGGCTTTCTTTATTTTCGCAAAAAATTGCTTCACCAAAAACAAGAAATTTCAATAGCATCTAGAATTTTCCCCCAATCCTGCATTTTCTATTCACTCAAATTATCTTTCGCAAAATATTGGGGAGTTGAAATGTTTATAAGTTCATCGAAATGACCATTGATGTTATAAGACAGTAACAAAGTGGGGCTAGCTCAGTTAAACAGTTTGTTAAAGACATTCAATTACACGTGCTTCTGGGAACATACAAGTTGTATGTTCCAGGAGCACGTATAATGAATGGCGCTTAAACAAAACTGGTATAAATCATACCGTATGTACAACTTATATGCATATAAGCTAGTTTTGCAGCTATTTTTTTGTATAATTTGGGCTTTTTGAAACGGACTTCTCCGATTAAGTTTTAAGATTAGCTGAAACTGAGCAAGAATATTAAGTGATTGATTAAAATTGAAAAATCAGATAAACGATTTTTTAATATTTTTGTGAAATTACTAAAAAATTGTTTATTTATCAGTTTTTGTGAGAATAGGGAAAAACAATGTCCATTTTGTCCTTTATGTTCTTTGAATAGCTAAGTGCCTCAGTTTGAGCTATCTTTAAGACTAATCGGATGAGTCGTTTTCAAAATCAAATTAAAGTAAAAATTTGGACTTAAAATCTAGCTTATTATGTTTCCGACCACGCGTAATCGAATATAAACAATGCACACACTTAACGGTTGTAGCTCTTGCCAGTTATAGTTTTTAACAAAATCTGTAACTGTTAACATATTTTCTAAAGATATAACTACAAGAGCGAACCCGACCTACCATTATACGTGACATTTCAAATCTTTCTTAACAACTGGTTAACCAACAAGCTGGTGTAACTAAGCTGAACCACACTTCTGTTAAACGTTTAAAAGTCATTAGCGTTTCTGATTCAAGTTTTTGGCTAAAAACAGATCAAGGGTATACAAAATAATCTTAGCTAAGTGCATTAACCCACCTTTCTTTAAGGAAATTTTAAATGACTTCTTTATCGACGGTTTTATTGTACACCAAAATTGCATTGCTTTAAAAATTTGATAACAGAATTGCAAGTTCTTATTTGAAATTACTTTTTGTAAACATTCAGATTTTTTTTCGAATTATTTTAATATTTTATAGCAGTAAAACTGACATTCGATGAACTCAGTCTGATTGTTGATAAAACGGTATTTGCTTTGCGGTTTTCAATTTCACGTGAAATTTTTGTGCCGTTATTTTCATCTAATTTTCTGCCTGGCATAAATTATTGCGAAAACAGTCATTCATAACTGAAATTATCTACAGTTTATATTTTTGAAATTATTTGCTTCAATACAGAAACATAACCAAGTTTTTTAATTAAAGTTTGGCCGAAATCATTAGAACACGGTCATCGGACAGTCGTACTACAGACAGAGCTGAATCAGGCCCACAACTAACATCATCCTTCGTTGCCACAAGTAAACAGTACAGCCAAGCTTTCTGAGAAAAGCTTTCGTGATCTTAAATAATAAAATTAAAAATAAAATGAATTTTTACTGACTGAAATTATATATTTCTTTGTCCCACTAACGCGCAGAACTACTTAGGATACAACGAGTTTTACTCGAGCCTTGGGAGCCAACGGGTCGGTGATCGAAGATCACGGCTGAGGGTCATGAGACCTCCAAGGTCATAGATGGAGAAGTCGACCGAGGTCGTGTGATGCTAGTGTATGAAGCTTAACATAAGTGGGACAGTGACACTCACTAGATTCTAGATTGAGCTTCATATCGACCAAAGGAGGCGAATAAGAGGCAAATCAACTGTGTATTCACTCAGTATTTAAGCATAACTCGGCACATTCGAGAGATTCACATATCCGAAGTAAGTACAGAGATAGAATTTATTTAAAAAACTGCTTTGAATAAAAACTTAATAAATAAGGTTACGTATATCAAATACAAAACGTGTGATTCATGGATCGACCATCGCAGGGTAAGCATTCAAGCAAACTTGTTGCAGAAAGATTCACTTAGAAGGATTATATCAAGTAGACTTAGAAGGTCTTAAAACATATAGCAGTTCCGCTCTACGTACTCCCACTACCGAACGTAGCGTAGACTAAGACTATTACCTATTGTTACGTGGTGTCTGGAATTGAAACGAAGAACCGGCAGTTTTCGAAGAAGGGTTTGGTTGGAAGAAGAAATCCTAAATTTTTGTACGTTGAAGTCTTACGGAGGCGTAAGCTGAAGGAACAAGTATATTTCCGGGTCACCGTTTTGGGAAAACCGTGCCGGTTTGGCGTACCCTTTGTCAAAATTTACGAGTAAGTTTATCGATTCTTATTTCTTTTTTCAAAAATAGCTGGTTTGGACGTTTAGTGTGTAATTATACTAGGGGGGCAGTTGGAGATTTGTTGTAGATATAGAATTCGATTATAGAAGCACGAGGTGATACAGTAACGGTTTGAGGGTAAATCACAGAGGCACGCAAAAGTATCATTTTTGTCTGTATAACCAGTTTCGTCTGAGGGCGTCGGCAACATGTGTGTATTAACGGATAGGGTTCAACGGGGGTCAACGGCGGTAGGACTTTTTGGGTATTTTCTGGTCGGTTCTATTATTTAAGATGGCGGAAAAATTCAAGCAAATTGGCGAGTCACGCAATGGCTGGGTCACCGAGGAATTTGTGGCCGATGATGGACTCATTGAAAATGATCAAGATCTCGGAGTTAAAGACACTTCGAGAATTGGAAACAATGGATGTCAGGCAGTTGACCGGCCGATCCAAAGAAATAAAGAATGTGCGCCGGAGGCCACAAGAACTTTAAAATGGACATTGGAAAGTCTTTTGAGCGTTACACATGGAGGCGAATGTGTTTTGCGAATCAAGGGTGTCCTAGCCACTATGGAATTCAGTTTGGAAGAATTGTTAGAAAACATAAGATTTCCAAAAGCAAAAAAATACAAAACCCGTGAAGGGTATATGTCGTATATACAGGGGCGATTGTTCAACTATTGCAGACGGCGCTACGTCGAGCAAAAAGTCCGTCAAAATTCTTCGAGAAGGAGTCAAGCTATCAGCAAGCACCGGCGCTTAAATGGAGAATGACGGCGTACGTAACTCGGTCGCTGGTTCCAAATGTACGTGGCGGAGAAATACATAGTGAAAAGCTTTCAAAAATGGAGATTTTGAAGGGACTGGCGGATTTCAAGACAAAATATATGCTGTGGGGCAAATATTGATAAATCGCTCATACCTGAGAAAAGACCTAGGCGAATTATGGATACTATCCGAGAAGTAGTAGATTTCTGGCCAAGGATGTCACCAGGAAAATTTATGCTGAACGTCCAACGACTAGAGTCAACGGTGCGTGCGTATGCTTTTAAGAAAAGGATACGAAATTGAACGGTCTATGAGGGTGACGAAGAAGTTTCAAAAGCACGGCTATGATAAATCATCCTATGTCTATGGCTTTTGGTAATAGAAGGTATTTGCAGCGATAGGTCTGGACAAGAAAATGTCGGGTGATGAAGATTAAATTTTTGGGAGGCGGAGCAAGATTTAAAATCCGTCGACAATTAGCACAGTAAGAAGCATCAATGGTAGAAACTTGTTCAAGGGGAATGTCAAGAAGTCCAAAAGGTAATTGGAGGCAGTTTTCGTCAAGTCAAAGAATCAGATATTTTTGCAATTATTGATTGATAGAGAAAAATCGAAATATGGTTTTGATTGACGTAATAGACGAATTGGAGGGTGATCGCAGCGGTTAAAGCTGCAACGAGGCGGCGGGCCACAGAACACGCAAATTCGAATCAGAAGCCAGGAAAGTTTAAGAATTTAGGAAAAACTTTGCTGGACCGAAAAATGCGGGTGGTAATCAAAGGGGCCTGAGTCAACCACAGGTACGCCGGGTTCGTCGACGTTCAAAGTTTCGCCGATGTTTGCACGGAATGTCTCAACGACCGTAGTATGATGAGAAAAGAATTACATTCATTTCCCTACGTGTCCAATAAAAAACCTCAGGCCTATAGGTAACGGTCAGGGTAAAAAACAGGGGCAAATGGACAAAAAGAAAGTAAACGCATTGACAAATGAGCCAGACGTGTATAACGGACATTGACGAAAATGATCGTCCGAAGCATTCAAGTTATCATGAGTCGCCAAAGAGGAGCTTCATTTTGCCACAATGACTAACGAAGCCAGAATCTGTTCGGTAGAAAGAAATGGGGACCGAACAGGACATTAAAGGGCTTTTACACCCATTTATTGCATAGTAGATAATACTTACCTCACAGAATGGATATCAAGAAAAAGCAATATGATATTAGGACTCGGGAGCATCGTTTGTTCAGTGGTGATTCGACGATCTGGTTAGAAGGGGGTGAGAAAGTCTTACGGGCGTAATAACCGAAAGAAGAAAGATTATTGTCACAGCCAGGTGGCAAAAACATGGAAATGGTCTGTTTGCTACTTTGAATGTGGTCGTGGGGAGGCCATAGGAAAAAAAGTAAAGGTGTGCCTCTTGTTGGACGCGTTGTCATAAACACGAAAGAATTCAGGGACTAAACAAATTACTGTTGGGTATGGTCAAGATTTAAGAAAGAGCGGGGATTGTATAGATTATTTATCGAGGTCTGATACGATTTGAAGCGGGAGTTAGAAAAGTGATACCGATGGAAGAAAGGCCAGTGAAAAGAAGTGATGGAGAAATCACCGGACAGATACAGTCGAGGTCGAAGCTCGGCCCGGTACGCGAGGTCAAAGCTCCGCGGTACGTCGAGGTCGAGGCTCGCCGGTACGTCGAAGCCACGAGGTAATGAGCTCGAAAGGGTACTGTGAGCCAACAGATTTCTGTAATGAAGTGGTATAGAACATGAGAATCTGAGAAAGCCGCAACAAGAAATGGTTATCCTCACTGGAACCAGTGTCCGTTATAAACGAGGTGATAACACATATGCTTAAGGTGGCGAAAGCTAAGGTCACAGGCGAGAAAAATGAAAATCTCGGCGGAAAGCAAAGAGACAGGTAACAAGTCGAACGGATCGTTGGAGGGTGGCCGTTAATGCAGAAGGTCATTGACAAGGATGTAGTTGGTAACAGGAATACAACGTCAAAAATAGCCCAAATAGATCAACGAGACGGGAACGAGGAAGCTGCGAAAAGACGTTATGAATGTACGGAGATGCAACAGGGACAAGGTCACATCAGAAGAATGAGTGATCCGTAATGAACGGAGGAGTCGACAAGGACACTGTAGATTAACAGAAACAACGTCGACCTTTACTCAGAAGTTGACAAGGGACGCTGTCAGGTACAAGAATAAACGGCAGAAAGAAAAATCATTAAAGGACAAGGTACAATACAAATCTGAAAGGAAAAAAGGGCCGTTCAAGGTGGACGGGTCGGAGACAAGGAAACTTGCGAAGGCAGATACAACGTCGACCGCAACCCAGGAATTTGGTAAGGGATGCTGTTCAGAAAATACAGATTGACGGTACGTCGGTGAAAAGAACAAAGGTGGCTCAATCAAAAGGCACTCCACAAATACATTTTGAAAGCTCGAACGTAGCGGGTGAGAAACCTAAAACTCAGAAAAGTTCGAGTTGTAATGATTGGGCGGAGATTGATGCTAGATCGACGGATAATACGACCGAATGGCATTAAAAGAACTGGAGGTTCATGAGAAAATGAAATTTACGTAGTGAGATGATAGAATTCGCATCACGAATTTTCTCAGAAAGCATCCGGAATCCCGGGAAGCTAAATAAATATGGAGAATGATAAGTTAGCTTTTCAAAACACAGTAGAGGTTGTGCACCAAAAAGATATTGAAATCCTTAGCCAAAATTAGAAGGCCAAAGGGTCCATGCATCGTACAGGGACTTGACAGGGTGCGTACACCGAAAAGAATCGGGCGAAATCATGGCGCAGTACAGTTAGACGAGAGATTTCAAGGGGACGGTGTGTTGGTGTCCGGAATTGAAACACGGCATCATTGTAGAAAAACTATTACAAATGATGTTAGTGGAAAAAAAGGACCGAGATGGAAAATTTCAGGCGTTTCACAACATGCAAGATGGTGCGTAGCTTGTAACAGAAGGGTTAAACAAGATATCAAAGAATACCAGCGTTTGAGGACAGATAGTCTTGGCGGAAAGTTTCTTCAAGAAAGCACTTTAGCGTCGATTCACCCATGGAAAATGCAAGTTCGACATAAAGAAGGCATTTCCGAACATACCCATGGCATAAAAGTATGTTGGGGTCATTTCGGGAGTTTACTATACCAACACCATCGGAGTATATGGTGTATTACAAGATAGGTTGTATGGGATGCGGGTAGGGTCAATGGGACTTGTTTAGAAATGCTTTTCTTCAAATCTATTCCGGCGAAATTTCGAAATAATATGTGATCGAATATATGGATGCAAGGGTTATCCTTTTTGCAGACTCGGAAGGGGAATTTTTTTCGAGACTTTTTGAAGAATTTCTTAAAATGTATTTGTTTATAACAATTTTAAGAATACAAGGCTCGAAATTTGATAGATGTTCTTTGGAAGAAATGAACTTTTGGGGAACGATGATAAAAGCTTGGCCAGAATATTTCACGGTTCACCTCTACCAAAAGTTGAAAGGCTTTAGAAAGCTCAGCCAAATACTGGTAAGACCAGTGTCTGATTTACGGTCATTTTTGGGGCTGTCAATTTCTGGCTGATTCATGCATAGATGCTACGGATGTTTTCTCGAACCTAAGAAATGGTTGGGAAAGATGGCAAACTAGAAAATACCTTGGGACGACAACGAGGAGATTCTGCGAAAAAGAATTTGGTAAAGTGTTGAGGCTTCGGCAAGAGTTGAACGACACCTTAGACATTTGACGTGGCAAACAGGCGTACATTTTCATCGACACTTCAAAGCGAAGGGAGTCAGGAGCCATTCTAGCTCAAAAAGATGAATTGGGGAATTATTAGGGGTGGAATTTATTCCGAAAAAGACTGGACGCTGAAAGAAAAATGTTGCCTCGTCATGGGCATATTAGAACTATCTGGTCTGGTAGGTGCGATGTTAACTTTTGGAGGCACTATCTGGAACAGTGCGGTGTTACCGACAATAGTGTTCACGACTCGGCGAGTTCTTGACAGCTATACAAAAAAGATTTGCAGACAGTATTCAGGTACCATCAACTGTTCGTAACGATCAACAAATTTTTCCGGATTTTAGCTTAAGACTGGCAGGTGCACCACCCTGGCGGGGCACAAAGTGTAGAGATCGGAGCCTGTGAATATTAATCTAGACAGAAAATACGGCAGAAATGTTTTTATTGGATTTGAATTCATGCAGCATTTTGTTCAGATGGCCATACGTAGAGCCAGCGTCAATCACAATGGTTTAGTAAAGGAGTGTACACGAGTTTGTGTGAGGGACTCAAATTCAAAATGGCGTTTTTCATAAGGCGGTAAGAGTCGTGTGTGTATATGTCAACGGAAGATAAACCACACAGTTTGAATCCGTAGACCCAGCTGACGCGTTTGACGTACTTGTGCACGATTACTCAAAAGCTAAAGGATTCCGACGAACGTATACATGTAGTTCTATTTCGGAGGGAAAAGATGGGACTATATGGCGTCTAACAACGTGCAGATCCCGGTACTTTCGAAAGCCATAAAGTTTAATGAGTCAGGTGAGGTTCCGCCACCAAACTGCAAAAACATCGGTATGGCGGCTAAGTACAATTGTAAATACCAAGAAGGCATATGGAGCACATGGTATGTATACAATTATGATAAATGGATTTCTCGAAACTATCTCAGAGGACTTGCAGTGGCTGTTATGTTACCAAGAACCGCAGCAGGCAGTGCTGTGGCTATGTCGGCGGTGCACAATGAGATTGGGTGTAAAAGCCCTACATCAGTATTCTGGCAGATGTATTGCAAAGACATTTTGCAGTTGGCAAACGCAAAACTTTTATAGACAGTTTTGCGGCATGTACGCGGCTGTATCCTAACTTCGTCAGAAAACGTTAAGAAAGCTTTTGGCTATGAAAGAAGTCAAACCGCCAGAAAGGAGTAGGAGAAGTCGTGTATATTTTGAACGAAAATTAGCGTCAAGGTCGGAAATGGCCTGTAGAGAATTCTGTTTTGCCGACGCGACGGGTTGTCCAGGTTGCGTAGGCCGAAAAGTTCGACGGGGTCGTTGACCTCTGAAATGTTTGACAGTTTTGTACTTTCATGTTAAAGAACGTTCTATGCGCTATTGAATTCCGGAGAAATCAAATGTTATCTGTTAGAACTGATGGAGCTTCAGCACACACTTCGAGAAAACGAAAGAGTCGTTTTAGAAAAAAGCTGGGGCTAGAGGCTGAAGTACATGAGTCGACGACGTGTTCGAAACACGTGATACCTGCACAAGACGGTTAGGATAAGGGCGCTACAAAAATTCCCTAGTAGATAGCTTTTATAAACGACAAAGATTCGGAAATGAAGTAATGTATACACTGGCGGTTCGCAATGATACCAAACTCAGTCATTTGTAATTTGGGATTGCGCCGGCGGGAACTATTTCACAGAAGAAAGCTAGGTTACTCAAGCTGATATAGGGGGTATTCAGATGAGTGGGTCAAACAAGGGTCAAAGAAATCTCGACAGGAGGTAAGGGAACAATGCCAACCGTTTCGAAATGACAAACAAGCGGGAAAAAGAAGCGTCTTCAAGTATATACCATATGACGACGCTATTTTCTGAATTCTGGAAGAAATGCTTGAAAAGTTTCACCCTGGAACAGACAGTTACTGAAAGAACGGTAACTGCGTAAAGTTGACACAAAGACATACGACCAAAAACAGATATGAAAACCGGCATTGTGGAAGGGTCAAAAATTATTCTTTTAATCGATTGGGAATCCAAAACTTTTGTCCGTCATGTTAAGGTGAATATGGGGCACCAGAGGCAAAGCAAAAACTTGGAGTCTAGAAGCATTGATCAAGTTTATTGGAACGAATCTAGGTAAGATTCTAGCCGTTTTATCGGAAACAGCACAAGTGAGACGCAGAAGAAGCTGCGAAAGTATCTCGGAATTGTTCGGCGACAATAACCAATACCAGCGTTGTTCTGCGACAGAACTTGGGCATATCGGAGATATGGAGATCGCGTTTATTTTGGATCGACGACTCAGGGGTTTTAGCCCGGAAGGTGCGTTGCCTCCCCAGCAACTTTGTTTCGTATTTGAAATGGGACGAAAACAACTTTAAGACAAGGAATATATCCTGTGGGCATCTACACCTTGTCAGGAGATTTCGTACCTGAAACTCCTCAGTCAACCAGACAAGATATAGAGCTCACCCGCTCCCCTAGAAGCAGATTATCTAATGGGCACTTCTGGGCTGAATGAAAGTGACTTGGACGATACCATCCAAGGGGATACTACGGTACAAAGGTGGCCGCACCTCGAAGGTTCTGGCAAGAAAAAAAAATTCGTCCGATCGACTAGTTTACGATCGTTCTAGGGTCGTCTATAAACTGTTCCAAAAAACGGGCTACCAAAAGAAAATTAAGGTAGGCCAAACGGTCAAAATGGCGAAACTTTTGCGTTCAAGTATTCGAAGGAAAAGAAAGTAAAAATACTTGTACCAAAACAATTTTTGACCGTCAAATTAATTAATTAGGGATTGTACATAAACAAGATTATGTAGGTTTTTGAAATTTTTATTTTTTCTATTTTGCAGAAAAAATATGCAGTTAGATATGGCAACAATGTGAGGATTACATAGTGTCAGATAAAAGGGTGGACAGCGTACAGTGTGTGCATCGTCCATGTACGAAGTAGACTGCAGAGTGTGAGGTGCGATCCACGACAGCAGACGGTATGTCCACAATAGCCGAGCTGAAACGTCTCGGCGATCGGATTGTTCAAAACTACCTCAAAGAAGCTCAAAGTTTCGTGATCCAAGTTCGACTTGTGAGTGACGAGAAAATAGTTCTCAGCCAAGGTAGGTCGCGAAAACAGCTGAATATTGATCTGGTAGTACGTAATTTGGACTAAGATAGTGTCAGAGTCAATAGCAAATGGTCCTCTACTTCTGATAAAGTATACATCGGTAAAGTCAATCAGAAAGGTACCACTTCTGGTGCGTATTGGGCTCGACCCGGTACGTCGAAGTTCGAAAAAGCGGTTGGGTACGTTACAGGGACTACGAGGAAGACAGCCAACAAATCAGTACATGAATGTGCTACCGTCTTCATAGACGGGTTTTGACCAAGAACTTGGGGATTGGTACGGTTTTCTGGCCGCGGTTCAGTTGCAGGTCAGATTATCGAGTAACAGGAAAGGACAGAATTTGAAGGACGGCACAAACCAAAATGGGAGAAATTTCTTCCCCCATTAAATAAGGGACACACAAGGCAGTGTGGATTCTGCAATCGGCGGTATTTAGTGGATTTCACCCAGACGATACTTGGAACCCAATCCAAGGACTAAGAATGCATGAAAGGCACACGAGGCGTGGAGATTTTTAGTAAGTGGCCCGGTAGTAGCGTCTACAATAGGTCGCAGAAAATCTAATGGATGGCAGCTTCAAACGATTGGACGAAATCACCCAAAGATTTCTTATGACCTTCATAATCGGCTTCAAAGTCCATCTGGTTCGATATGAGAGATCGAGTACTTCGGTGTAGCTGGACATTCTTAGTGGCGAAAGTAGGTCGAAGCTAAAAAACAGGGAGTTATATTTCAACAAACAAAAAAAAAACAAATGTGTGTTAAGAACCTTACACAAGGTAGATTTTGGGAATCTACTGTATGTTGAAATTGTAGACTCATCAATCGAGTAGATGTTAAAGGAGTACACTGACACCGGTACAAACCATTAAGGACATCGGATAACTTGAGCTAGCAGGTCAAGTTGGAATGGGGCTATTTATCCACATTGGATGGTTAACATCGAAGATCAATTGGTACTTGGGACTCGACAGAACGGTAACTTCAAAGGGTTCATTTGGTCCAAGAGGTCGTCCAAGCCAAAAACCTTATGAATGTAAGGGGTGGACGATACGTTCTGAGTCAGGATACACAAACGACAATTTGTTGCGGCGGGTTATCATGGCCGGTATAGACAAAATCGGCTTACCGGAGCAAATTACTCGATAGTCGGTCATGAATTCGATTTAGCAACACAGAGAGAATTCAGGATTTAGACGATCGAACGGTATGTCTAACACAAGGCGAGAAGGATAAGTCCAAAACACTTCACTTTGTGGGAAAAAGGCCAGTTTTCGTAAGGATGCACATCTTGACAGTACGGCACAAGGACAACTACAGCGGCGTGAATTTCTCCTGATCAGATTACGCGTAAATCTGTGTTAATCCTCATAGTGTTGACGATAGGGAAAATTACCGTCGACGAACACAGAAGGCAGTCGATAATAGACATACGTTTTGTCAATCGTTGAGAGTTGTAGTGATTTGTCCACGGAGAACGACGTTTTATCATCGTAAGCAATTAGCGATTGACAGGTCGCGGCTTCGTAGATTCCGAACATGGACTCGGGTACCGGGAAGATCTAAGCCATTTTTGGGATGTGGCGTTTGGACTGGTATCCATGTTAACCCGGGGATTTTGGTGGCTAAAGATGTTGTGATGGATATGAAAGATATTTTAGAAGGCAAAAGAACTACTTGAGATTGTAGTACCATATTCGGCAGATGTTGAACAATTTGTAATCAGGGTATGAAAGTACACCATGATCTGTAAGCTCTTCGAGGCCAAGATAATGTATGAGAAAGCAGTACGTATAGTATCTGATCGGCGCGAGCATCATCCGAAGGATCAAAATTGATGCGGAAACTCATTAAACATGAGTTTTGGTGGACGAGCCGGCCACGAAATTTACCCCAAGCGTGCGCGTGACCAGTGAGAGCCTGGAAGGTACGGAGACACGACAATTGATCGACGGGGTCGTTGGGCCATTTTATGATTGTAAGCGAAAGGGTACGAGACGCCTTCACCCTACCGAATCATGGCAATGTTATCAGCGTGAATTTCAAAACATGTGATACTAACTTTTCTCTGAACAAAGAAAGCAAGTCAACCAGGGGAAATTTTGTGGACAACATTATCTGAAAGAAAGAAAAATTAAGAAAAATTTTGTTTTACGAAAGGGTAGTTTTTCAGAGATAATAACGAAAATTACTTACGATTTGACGGAGCCGAAATGGTTCACCGGTGACAACGGTCGTTGAAGTTGTAGACGGGTCGTAGAGGAATCGACCAATTTCCAAAGGGTTGAGTTGCGTATAGCCATGGATCTATCAGGCAACCAACGGATGATATCTCTTTTGATACCACGATCCAAGACATTTGGACAGAGGTATCTGAAAAAGGCTACGACGGAATCAGGCAATAAGATACAACTATACTTTTACCAGTCGCATGCAACCGTAGACAAATTATCCGGTTTAAGCAGAGAGTAAAGTAAAGTCTGACGCACCACATTCGTCAGCACCAACCAGATGCTAAATTGGTTGAAGTTGCTTTTGGTCTAACCGCAAGGAGTCAATTGAAAGCACGGGTGCAACCAGCTACAAGTTCCTTGAAGGAAGCTGGGTATGCTAGAGGTCCATCATCTTGAATTCTTTCGAACGAAATCACTGTAAACAATGGTACAGGAATGGCGAGTTGCGTTTCGGTTTGGACAGGGAATATTGAAATCGATCCTGAATCTGGTGGAGGAGCGAGATAGGGGAGGGGCGGCCTTTTTCATTTTCCCAAATTTTTATCTTTCTGATATTTCTCTGTATGGGCAGTTTGGAAATATCTCTGTGGATGAGCATTGTTTGAAAAACAGTTTGGGTTTTCGAACGGTCTGTTTTTGATTTTTGCACGCGTAGGCGTTAGGTCTGAGGAGAGGGCGCTCGACGATGGGTGCCGAGTAGACTAATACGCCAATGAGGGAAAAGGCCGACGTACCGTTCGGCTCGACCACATCAGCGTGAGGACCGTGTGGTGAAATACAAACCAACAGGTATCTTCAGACAAAAACACGAATTTTCGACACAAACAACAATCCGAATCAGAGAAAACCAAAAAACAACAAAACAAAGAGAAAATAAATAAAAAAGAGAAAAATATGCCGAAAAAACGGTCATAACCAGAAGCAGCCGAAGAGCTGGGGAAAATTAGATTTCTTAGGCAAACAAGCTTGGCGGGAGTTGAGGACTATTGACAATAGGTTCCACAACGGCACGAGGTCCAAACTATCGCCGGAAACCATTGAGAATAACGAAGGCGAATGGGTAAAACTGGACCGACCGCATGACGATCTTAGAAAGCTGCTGGAAATCGAAAACTTTTCTATGGACGAACGTGAAGAATCGGAAACGAGTTCTTACAACGAAGAGCACACTGTTTGGGAAAGCTATAAACCTTTCGCGTAAGGTCTCCAGGTGGAGAACCAGAACTGAACAGCAACATCGCAGACTTCAGCGCGTTTTGGCTGTACAGTTAGTCCATCTGCGACTACGTGAACTGGCTGGTGTCTCAAGAAACATAACCAGACGAAACCTTACACTGGACCAGGAGGAATCCGTTGGGAAAGATACTGGCGAATATCGAAAGGATAAAGACAGTATAGAATTCGAGCCCCCATCGATTTGGAATCCAGCCCCCACTTGCGTATTGCAAACCATGAGAGGATTTCTTGCGCTGGAAGAAGCCGGCACCTCAAACAAAAAAAAAAACACAATTATTTTTCCCATGGGGGGGAAAAAAACTTTTTCCAGGTAGAAGACCGAATACGTAAGAACTGACGAGGTGGCCGAAGTACCGGCGACCAAAAACGCGGAACGCACCGCAGCAACAAAAAGCGTCGACGACCCGGACGGAGTCAGACGGAGCATTTCTGAATCTCAGGTTGGACAAGGCGCAGTCAGAAAACGTGGACGCACCGGCGACGGATAATGAGGTAAACAATCACGGTGGAGTCGGACGCTAGCGTCGGAAGATGTCAAGTAGAGAATCCGCAACCAAACGGAAAAAAAAAAAGGTTTGTTGGGCGATGTCCTATGTTCAGATTGGCGGCTTCAAAATCCATGTGACGATAGATTTTTCTTACTAAACGGGAAATCAAATTGCAAAGGAACGCAATACGACAGGAAAATGAAGGATATGTGAAGTTCGCTTGGGGGGTAAGATTACAAGAAAGTTAAGTATGATCCAGCAGGATATGCGTAAGAAATGCGAAGAAAGTAACCCTCTGAGGAGTTTTGGAATCAGAGGAGGTTCATGAGCCTTTCAAAGGTGGCGGGCGGGCAAAGGGTGGACGAGGCGGCCACGGAAGACGTTATAAACGTATCGAAGTGAAAATAGAGGGAGACCCGATACGAACGAGAAGCTGTGGGAAACCTCCAGGAGGAAATCGAAGAAGAACAGGCTGAGGCGCAGGCACGAGAGGAGGCCAATTATCGAAAAGACCCATCTTAACGTCGAAGGCGACAAGGGTGGAGGTTAAAAACGTAGTTTACCAGAAGACGTGCTAGAAACAGCGACTCATATCGGTAGGGAAGATTCAAAAGCGTCCTGTGATTTCGCAGATCGTCTAGAAACACGAGCGACAGTGAACTACAGGGCGCTGACACAAGGAGTTGCGGTGAAGTAAAAGAAGCAGATAAGGAGCTGGCGGAGTTTAGGCGTATCAAGGGAGTACGATTATGGGCGTACGAGGTATGCCTTTAACAAAAAGACGGCCCGATGAGGATAGAGAGCGGTTGGAAAAAGGAGTTGGGCTGAGGCGCCAAGTAGCTATGGAGTCGGAGAAGAAAAACATGGAAGTCGGAGCAGAAAGGACGACTGGCGGTCGGAGCAGAAAACAATTGGGAAAAAAGTACCAGTAGAAGTTTTTAGCTTCGGAGAATGAAGGTCCAGACAGTCCCCTAGTCCGGCGTATGAGGAGATTTTAATCCACAGGTAAGGGGAAAAACCATCAGAAGAAAGTCAAGTTCTTTACCAGAGTTGGTATTGTTGTCACAAGCAACAAACACAACCAAACGAAGGCCTGGGGAAAAATGAAATGCACGCGGGGGCTTACTATCTAACAAATCCGACTTGTGAGAGTAAGAAATTGGAAACAAGAGAGTCAGGCGAGGCGGATTAATTACGTTGACGATCGATACGGACGAGGGCACATCGACGTATAAAGTAAAGAAAGGAAGTTGAAAGGTTTAGTTCATCTGTTTGTTTTGCTACAATTGTTATTTCATTTACCTGTATAGAATTTTTTTTTTTCATAGAGAAAAAGTAGGGTTTTTTTGAGAAACATTTATAAATTTTTTTGAAAAGGTTGCATTAAGTTGTTATACTTTAATTATTTTAGAAATTTTTTCTTTTTACAATTTTATTCGCTATTTTAAATTTTTATGTGTTGTAAAAACTGTTTATAGTTTTAAATATTATATTAGCTTTAGGGTAGGCTTTGAAAATATTTTAGGATTTAGAGTTTACGGTTGAGGTGGTAGTAGGTAGGGTCCTTACTGAGGGATTTACCTGGGGATAGAATCTAGTTTAGATAGGAAATTTCAAGGTTTTGGAAATTTTTTTCTATCGGTCGGGGGACCGTAGACGCGCAGAATACTTAGGAATACACGAGTTTTTACTCGACCCTTTGGAGCTCAACGGGTCGGGTGACGAAGATCACGGGCTGAGGGTCATAGACCTTCCAAGGGTCATAGACCTTGAGAGTCGACCGAGTCGTGTATGGCTTAGTGTATTGAAGCTTACTAAGTGGAAGTACTACACTAGATTCTAATGATTGCTTATTCGACCAATAGGAGGCGAACTAGGGCAATCAACTGTGGTATTCACCAGATATTAGATACTCGGCACATTCGAGAGATTCACATATCGAGTTAAGTACAGAGATAGGATTTATTTAAAACTGTTTGAAGAACTAAATAAATAAGGTACGTATATCAAATACAAAACGTGTTGTCGTCACCATCGCGGATAAGCATTCAAGCAAATGTTTGCAGAAGTTTCACTTAGAAGGTTTATCAAGTAGACTTTAGAAGTCTAAAAACATATAGCAGTTCCGTCTTACGTTACTCACTACCGACGTAGCGTAGACCTAGGGGACCTTATTCCCTTATTGTTACGCTACTAAATGCAGATACAAATCGATTAATCTAATTATTTATGATTTCCCTCGGGATTTTATATCTGACTAGAGAGAGTGGCATGAGTCGAAGCAGATTGCTAACTTTTTTAGACCAATTATACTTAAAAGAAACATTGGAAATTTATTTTTTTATTTTTATTTTATAAACAGTGTTATTCTAACAACTACATTTTATTTTTTAAAACATAATCTTACTAATAATGTTAGTAAAAAAAACAAAAAAAAACACTTTTCACTGTGCGTCAATTTCCAACTCTAACCCGACTATTAGATTTTTTTAAGAGCGATATAAAACGTGACATTGTACAGTGACTCGCTATCAGTAATTTCACTGATTACTCTGCCGGTCGAAGATTTCTTAAATATCAAAGTTTTTTTCCTATTAGAAAGGGTAAAAGATTTGGAAAAGTAGAGAAAAAAACATCTTTTTTTGAGAATAAAAATTCACCTTAATTGCGTTTTTATATTAAATGTCCCTAAACTTATTAAACAAATGGCGCATTTAAGGGGTTTTCGATAGCCAATTGTCGCAGTCATTACAAACGTTGGACAACTTTTACTTCTTTTTGATATATTTAAAACAAAATCTGCTTCCTTAAAAACAATTCACCAAATGCCGGATGCTCGATCCAATCAGACGTGATTAACCAAAGTGAGGAAATTATTTTCAAAATGTAATCTCCTCCCTGAGTTTTCAAGGTTCAACACCGATTCATGTTTTCATTAACCGGAAAGAACGTTAGCAGAACCCTCAAGTTGAGTTATTGGACAAATTCCTTATTGATTTGGCTCCAGAATCACAAAAACTGATATTATTGCTATCTAGCTAACATAGAGGTAAAATACTGTTTTTAGTATTCTTGAAGCCAAATAAGAATTTGTCCAAAAACTCAGACTTGGGGTCTGCCTCACGTTCTCTCCGGTTAATTTTAAAACATCGAATCATTGGTTGAACCTTGAAACTCAGGAGGAGATAAATTTTGAAATAATAATTCGTCCTTTGTAAGCACGTTATCGGTGATTGAAGACCGGTATCCGATTTATCTTGATTGTTTTTCTAGGATGCAAGATTTTTGTTTTATTATATTTCAAAGATAGAGGTGAAAGTGGTCCAACGAGTTTTGTACTTTTGCGAATTTGGCTATAAAACTCTTAAAATGCGACGCCCCCCCTTAAGGGGGTACGGTCGCTGGTTTCATGAGCATTTGGGGCTTTGAAAATGGTTCAATTGATTTGGATGATCGAAAGTTTCATACCGACCAAATTATCAAAAAAATTTCGACAAACGCTTCCAGAGTAAGTAAGTCGATACGTTTACTTATAGACTTCAGTATGACCATGGATATGTTATAACTTAGTTGCTTATCTAAATAAATCCTGGGAGAAGCATAGATTTTGACAATTTGGTTCGAGGGACACATTGACTAGTATAACGTATCTCGAGTGTATTGGAACAAAAAGTCATGATCATGAGTTTTGACAAGATTACAGGGTAGATCTACAAATGGCTAATTCGTAATTTGTCCCATAATTTCTCGTTAGCTATTCCTGCATCCGGAAAGTCAATTGCCCAGTACCCCCTATAGGTGGTGCGTTGGCAGGCCATCTGACCTTTTCAACTTGCGCACTCAAGAATAAGACGGCGAGACAGTAGTAAGTTCATGCTATATTGATGGCAAAGCCAAGTTTTGATGAATCTTTAAATACAATGATATTTCCCATTGTTTGGAATTTAGGCTGTCTCAACTCTAGAAAGTGCCAAAATTAATCTTAAATTTGTCAGCCTTTCGTCCATGATCAATTTTTCCGTTTTTTCACGAACTCATTTTATTTCGTGAGAATCGACTTTCGCGCCCGGATTTGTAGGTTTTGTTCAGGGTGCGCTAAAATCGCAATAAATGATCATAACATGCTGTTGAAACACATTTTAAAAAAGATCATTTTTGACGATTTAGCGCCAATTAGGAAAAATTAAAAAAAGTCGTTCCGCACGGGTAATAAAATGCGTCATTCAGTGAAAAATCGTAAAAATTTTCAGATAATTTTTGGACTTTTCTAAAGGTTGGACAGCTATTCCAAACATGGAAAATATTTTTTTTAATCTCTTAGATTTATCAAAACCTTGTCTTTGCATACAAAGTATAATGATGTTACTACGGTTCTCCGTTTATTCTTAAGGCGAAGTTTAAAAAAGTCCAGATTGCGTCGACCACCCCCCTTAGGGGGGGTACTGGTCGCTGGAATTTAATTTTCTCGGTAAAAAGTTAGGCATAAAAAGCTTTTAGGATACAAGTGAGATAAGCCATCTTGTAGAACTATCAAAATGGTTAAACTATCTCCTTCCAGGTTTTATGTCGAATATATCTGAAATTTTGCCATAAGTTGCAAAAGTGGTAGGCCAAACTTAATCTTGATCAGTTTTTCAAATTTGCTATACTTTTCCTAGAAAATCGAAAAACCATCGTTTTTCTACAATTATTCGTCGGAAAACTATTTTTTCCTACTTAAGAAAATTTCCAAAATTCGGTCTTATTTTTTGAAGCTAGCTCACACAAAAACCAAAACTTTATCTTGGTAACGTTTTGAGATTTCGACCCGAAATATAATCTTCCGGAGGACCCATGACAAAAATTTCGAAAAAAAAGTCCTTCGATAATTTCGAAAGTAGGCTCAAAAGAAAGCCCCAAAAACACTGATAAGAAAGTTAGCTCACGTTAAGGTTATATTTCGAAGTTTGAGTGGTTTTATTGAAGCAAACTTTTTTTTAAACTGTTTTCTCAAACAAATACCTCAAAATAAATTGGAAAAACGCGTAGGTAAAAAAAGAAATTAAAAATTAATAATTTTGGTAAATATTCACAGTAAATAATATTCTGGCCAGCGAGAGGAGTTCCAGAATCTACTTGATCATGTGCATGCTGATTGGCTTTCAAGATACAAAAACAGTTTGTCAAGATAATCGAACACGAGCCAACGAGCATACGTATAATCAGGTGGATGCTTTTACTTTCTGCACTAGCTGACATATCTACAAGGATACTTGCTGGGGCTTTTATGCCACTTATTCAGCCAATTTTTTTTATTGAATTTGGTTTTCAATTTGGCAAAAGACTTATCCGATTGAGTTATTAGATAGATTATTTAGCAAAAACTGATAATTGAAAAATTTCAGTGATCTCAGAAAAAATTCGAAAAATGGTTCGTTTCGAACAAATTCTTCTCTACTATCTCTCTATTATTATTCACCAGATATTTGTGCTCAGTTATATATAGTGACTCACTGTTAGTGAGCTACCTAGAAACTAAATTGGATGAATTGTTTTCAAAAGCCGAATTATATCCTAAAAAGACTTAAACGTATTTGTGAGAAAGAAATTAACTAAAAAATGCTACAAATTTATCTCTGAAAAAAATTGATAAAAATGTCTCATTGAATGGTTGGATACGGGTAACATTTTGCAATATTATTTAAAGGGTTTTACGAATATTGTAAATTTGTTCTGGATTCACTAAATCAATAATTATTATTTATTTCCTGTGATGAAATAGTTAAAGTCTAGTATAGTTGGCGATAAACTAGAGATAGTCTCAAGTATTTCTTTTTGCTCGAGGCTGTCTTTTCATTTCGGGGCTCTCTTGCCAATCTCGAGCGCCACCGGCTCGAGTTGCCCACGCTCTCTTTCTCACAAATACGTTTAAGTCTTTTAGGAAAAACAAATTTTGGTTAAAAAAGTGTTATAAAAGCCCCAGCAAGGGATATTAAATAGATATATCCCTTCATCACACTTTTGTTAATATCCCGGCTCAACTACTTAAAACACACTATGTTTGCTAATCAGGGCCAGAATATTAACAAAAGTGTGATAAAGGGATATGTGACATATCATATGTCTTACTAAAGTTTCGAAGTCATCGATAGGAAAAGTCAAAATTTATGTTTTAAACATTTATACTAAATGAAACGGAAAATAAAATTGGGAAAAAATAATGGATGAAAATGGTATCCTTTCAACTAACTGTTTTCTAGGTTAATATTGTAGAGAAATTCAATAAGCGGAAAATCTCATGAATGGCTTTAAATTGTTATGGAAACAATATTAATAAACTCTAGACAGTTTCGGGTCTATCCCCAAATTATTGGTCTAGTGGTCTGCTGCATACCGTTTGTACAATAAAAATTGTCAGAAATGACAAAAAATTTAAAAACAATTTTTCAGGAAAAAATTTTTAATTGATTTTTCATTGATTTTTGGTGTATATCTTTCCAAGTCTGAATTACTTTTAATGAAAGGCGCCTCAAAACTTATTTAAGACTAACCTGAATACAAATAGATGTAAATGTGAAATCATAGTGCTTTATCATATCAGTCGTCTTTCTTTTTTTTGTAACTAGAAAAACTGAGCTCCGCCAAGCATTTTATAATGAGTAGGAATCAGTGTACGAAGTCGGTAGAATCAGTAGCATGAAATCGAACTTTATCGGTGTATAAAACATCCCAAGTAATTGTGACAGTTTTTGTTTCTCCAAGAAATGCAGAACCACCAATATCGAGAATAAAGCCGGAGGACAAATTTCCCGATTGCTTAACAGCGCCATTTGATTCGACTGCACTTTCGCTGGCAACCCACCCATCTTCACCCATTTCACCGCCAATTTGGATATTAACTAGAAGATCATACGAACATGTGAAAGATGTAAAAGGTACATCTGTGCCGTCTGATTTTCTATGTTTTAGTTCGATTGTTGCCATCAACCTTAAAATTAATATTAAGCCTACTTTTTACAGGCAATTTTTTAACATTTTATGAAACATAGCATGTGCCGTTATCAATAATTATAAAACCCTGGATAACTGAAATCAGAAGTCAATATTTACAAAGTTTCCTGCCGTTCGT
Source organism: Oikopleura vanhoeffeni (assembly GCA_004367855.1). Lineage (NCBI taxonomy): Eukaryota > Metazoa > Chordata > Appendicularia > Copelata > Oikopleuridae > Oikopleura > Oikopleura vanhoeffeni. The sequence continues at coordinate 99,250 of SCLH01002312.1, forward strand.
AGTTCTTATTTTATTTTTGTACAAGTGGGGTCATTTTTGACTTTAACGCTTTGATCAAAAACTGTGTTGAAGTTCCATTAGACCGAAAATACTATATACTGTATGAATATCTCGAACAAATGATGGATTTCGAGGAGACATTTGTTCGAAAAAATAATTTTGTGCTGTCGATAACGCTCAAATAAAGGCTGCGGTGGCGTAAGTTTAGTGTTAAAGTTAAAGATGAACGGTTACTTTTTTAACTTTCAAAAAAAGTACTTTAATTAGTTTTTTTTGCTGATTTGGTTCGGCAGTATTAGACTATACTGTAGGGCGTGTCGCCAGGCGTGGAAACCGTGACAGAGCTGGCAGACTAAAACTACCTGGATAACATTTCATTTCCTATCGGGGGTAAGATGGCCACCGAAAACAGACGATTGCGCCGCAGCAAGAGAAATTTATCTTCTTTGGCACACTGAACAAGTGGTCAGAAAGTTGAGTTTCAAAACCCTCCATTTTTCAGAACTAATTTCGTTTGGTGGCACTAATCGGCCTCGATTTTTAGCTTTTCTTCTTGCGCAAGGATCGTTACTCGAGCATAAAAATTTGCCTATTTTCTGAAACAAAAAATTTTTTAATTGAAAAATGAAGAATGTTCTCGCAAAATTTTTCGAAGAAATTTTTGGTCACATTTTTGACCAAAAAATCAAAGGCGTAGGGCGGCATACACTTCATATAAGCTGAAAATCCATTCGTCTGGCCAGACTACTTATGAGATACTTAATTTTTACTTTTTTCATTTCTGATGCCAGAATTCCACAAAAGCTTTCAACGTGCGCATGAGGTTGCAGACTGACCGATGCGGGAAAGAGCTGCGGAACGATAACGTTTGCAACATGCCGCACTTTAATATTGTGCACCGTTTCATGTTCTCCTCTGGCCAACAAATGCCCAAACAAAACTAAAGAACAAATATTTCGTATTTTATTTCGTTCGTAGTTTTTCTGTCCAGTATATTTTTTTTCGTCTCTTCCGGTCTTCAGTTATACTTTAATGTTTAAAAGAATTAAGAAGTTGACCGGCTGCCGCCACCCTAACGTATACTGCTACAGACTGTTATCGGTAATCTTTAACCGTCCTCCGATTGCGATCGATACGACAGCTTATATTCGCGCGACTAAGTCGAAACAGCTCGTTTTCGTAAAACGGGGCGATCGGGCATTGGGAAGAAATTTAGACTTACGGTCGGGATCGCGCGATTGCAAAATTTCTTCTAAATGGTCGGGCATCGGGATTTGATCGGGACTCCCGCGAGTTTTTAAACATTTTCCGTGGTAACAAAATTATTATGTGAGAGCTATTAAAAACTTAATATTTTTGGAAAACCATAAATACTTATAAAAAGCACTTTCTGGCCAATCATTAGCTCTTGCGTAGGTATCTACCGCATATGGTAATTGGGCAGGAATAATCTTTATTTAACCTTGTATTTGAATTTGTATTTAACGGGGCCGTGAATCAACCCGTGGTGTATGGTTGTCAGTGATTTTAGGCGATTTCAGAGGCTTCTAACCGGTTAGATAAATGTAGACTGAACATTTTTGAAGCACATACCATTCGCGAAAGATCTATCCTTTATTTCTCGCGCGATTCCATTTAGACTTATTTCAAGTACCACCTCCCAGCCGAACCATAAGGAGTTAACCGTTTCAAATTTTTGACAGCACAGCGGAGTTCCAAAAAGAAACATTAAAGCTTCTTTCATCAAAATCTATTTTAGTTACTAATACTCATTTTCAGCACAATCGTACCAAAGGAATCTTTTGGTGGCAATTCTCTTCTCT
>SCLH01002313.1:13341-24721 GCA_004367855.1 Oikopleura vanhoeffeni
GGCGTTTTATACACCCGCCCAATTTTTTAGGTGTTCCACTAACCGGTAATAAGGTTATCATTTGTTGCCAATAAAAAGGGCCTGAGTTAATTAATTATTTCAGAGAGAGCCACTCTTCGAGGCGAGATAAAAATCATTCGTAGAGTAAGCCTTATTTTGTGAATCTCGATTTCCAAGGACAATTTTTTCAAAATAAATTAGACTTTCGAAATTCACATTTAATAAAAAAAGGTATATAATTTTTTTAATTATTGTAGTTTTTGTATACCTTGTTTGAAAGCTGTTAGAAGTAGCGAACCTTTCACGAAGAAGACTGCAATTGTCGGATATATCAAAACTGGAAAATTTTTCTCCATCCCTATCAAACAAGCCGAAATAAACCAAATTCTTGAAAAACGAAATGAAATCGCTGGTTATCTCCGTCGTCCTCTCAAGAAAACCGATCCGAACGATCGAAAAACCCAGCTAAAAAAACTCCCACCACTTATAACAAACTCAAGAGAATGCGAATATTGCTACAAAAGACAAATGTGTGCATTTTGGTCAAAGCAAGAAGGTCTCACACATTCAGATAAGACAATTCAAGACATTTTTGAAAAAGATACAAAGCACTTGTCTCAAAATATTATTTCTTACGTAGTTAAATGGACCGAACTAGGGTTATTAGAGCAAAAAACTATCGCAAAAAAACATCGAGGTAAAGAAATTTGGAATAGGACTGACGATGGAAACGCTGGAATAGAAGGGTTAACCCCTATTGGAAAATCGTCCAGAAAACAGAATAAATATCTTTTGACAGTCAGTTTACCTTTTAAAAAAGACTGGCCGTTTACCGAACAATCACGATTATATATTTCAACCCCTGGGAGGTTTGCAAGGTCAACTGGACGTCTGTCTAGGATTGTTAAGACTTCAAAAGGAGCTGCTGGAAAAGCCTTGATAGAGCTTATTCTAGATCGCGATTTATCAAAAGAAGGTCCTTTAAGGTAGGGTGGGTAATTTTATAGTTTTTCATACCTTAAAATTCACTTTTTTCTAAGCTAAATTGTTACTCTAAGCTACAACATTTTCAAAATTTATATTGATTGTAAAGCTCTCCAGGGAAATGGCAAGCTAATTTGCCTTTCTTCAGTATTTTCAAAATGCTACGCACATTTTTTCATGGAATCTTTAAATTCACGCAAAATAAGTAAATGTACCAGTTTGAAAAAAATAATGAGGTCAAATTAGCTTACCATTTCACCATCACCCTTTAAAAGAAAGCAAGAATACCGAAGCCAAAACTGTCCCCATTTTTTACTACAGTAGAGTGCCTCTAATAGGACGATCTGATTTCGCCTCTGCGCCCTGATAATGGAACTGGCAAACTTTCGGAAACCCCGTCCGTCCTGATAACGGACCTGGCAAACTTTTTGAAAAAAGGCCCGTCCTAAGAAAAAAAGGCAAAATACAAGTTTGAAAATTTTATCATTTTAAACAAATAATTGGAGTCATTTTTTATTATTTATTCGGGGGAAAATTTGAAGAAAAAATATAGCAAAAAAAGGACAGTACGAAAAAAGAGTAAATGCATTATGAAGGGGAAAATCTCAAATTTTGGGAATTTGAAAAAAAACGAGGGCAGTACGAAAAAAAATGCATTATAAAGGGAAAAATGCCGTGATCGGACAATTTTACCCAAAAAATGGGGGCAGTGTGTAGAGGTCTCAGGGTTTGAAAACAATTTTATGTCGTTTATCTTGGGCCATCGAATTGAATTGGAACTGGCGGCAAAAAATAGCCCATTCTCGTTGTTGAAATTTTCCCTTTATTTTCTAACAGATGAACATAAAAATAATTTTTCCGTGAAATGACGTAAATAATGAANAGATATCAGAAATATGAAGGCATTTATGAAAAAAGTTAAAGTGTTTTTATTTTTTCCTTTTTACCCACATATTCAATAAAAAAATCAGAAAAAATGCGTAAAATTGATTTTTAATGCTGTAGATTTTTTTTGAAAAATTTTACGAATTCAAAAATGAAAATCGAACTCAAATCTTTCCTAAAATAGCTAAAAAACTTAATATTTCATGAGCTGAAACACATTTATTTCTGGTCGAGCTAACAGAAAATAAGCACAAAAAATAACCAACTAATTATTTTCGTAAGTTAAATTGACTCCTAGTCCGCCGAGTCATGCCACCGCCTTAAGTTCGCTTGTAAGTTTAAATAATTATAGAACATTTGTATTTATTCAAATTATTATAATAATTTTATATCATACTTACCATATTATAATGTATAGCCTTCCGAATTTTTATATACACAAAATTTACGCACATTTTGAATGACCGGATGAAAAAGCAAAGTATCATTAAAATTAAAAAAAAGATAAATTGTATGAAATGAGATTTAATATGAAAGCGTTCTTAAACAGATCAAACTGGCCATTTTGACCGGTAAAAATGACTTAAGTTCATTGTGCAAGAAAATAATCAGCCTTGTCAGTGGATGCAAGAAATAGTCGCCACTAAGGCGACATTCTCTTTGCACAATGAACAAGCGATATTTCTTGCAAAACAATGAACTTAAGATCAATATTAAACCATTATGACTGTTTTATTGGATTAAACACAATGACAAACTTAGTCATTTCTCAACACAATGACCTGTTTTTCAAAGGCCATTTCCTCACACAATGCCTTTTTTTCAAAAAAAAATGACTTTTTTTTTAAAAAAATAATGACCTTTTTTTCCAGAAATATAGAATGACCTTTTTTTTCAAAAAATTACTAATGACCTTTTTTTCAAAAGCTAACTGACCTTTTTTCAAAAATAATGACCTTTTTCAAAAATATATAATGACCTTTTTTTCAAAATATAAATGAACTTTTCTAAAAAAATTTTAATAATGACCTTTATCCAAAATATAATAGACACTCATTTTTCAAAACAATATTCTAAATGACTTTTTTTTTCAAAAGTATAATGACCTTTTTTCCAAAAAGATAAAAATGACCTTATTTTCAAATAATATAATGAACCTATTATTTTCGCAAAATAATTATAATGCTATTATTCAAGAATAAAATGAACCTTTTTTCCAAAAAAATTGTAATGACCTTTTTTCAAAATTCAATGACATGTATTTTCAAGAAATAAAAATAATCCTAATGTTAAAATAAATGTCTTATATAAGGGTTAGGACACACTGGGATCGAAATTTCATTTCGAAAATTTCGAAATCCACGGTAAATCAACTCTGAGAAAATGATTGGTGCCATCTAAGTGGTTGAAAATTTTCAATTCATGATCAAAATAATTGTTTGAAAAATTTGCTCAAGAAAAGTTACTATGCAAATGTCATTTAGATGTTGCTACTTTGAGCTGTTGATAATTGTTTTTTAATTTAGCGGGGCACCAAAAATAATCAATACAATAATTACGAAAATAAAAATAGGGCCAATTAGGTTAATATATGCAGAAAATTTTAGAAGTTTACAATTGCTTTTATCGGTTTAGCGGACATAGCTCAAACACCTTGCAGAAAATCATCTGAGTTCGAAGTCCAGAGTTAATACTTTTTTTCTAGATTTTGAAACATCTCTTGCAAATCCCACGGAATCCCACAAAAATTATATACTTTTTTTCAGTTAATTATTACATTTTACTCGATTGGTATTTCAATTAATGAAGTTATGGATCAATTGGAATGAATTAAGCTTATGACATGGAGGTGGATTCTAATGCATCAAATACTCCAGAAGATAATGGAACAATGACTCAAAAATTGTCCTTGAACCAACGAGTAACATAAAACGAAAGTGGTTTAATTAAGAAGACCATTAGATATCTCGAAAATTGAATTGTGGGGAAAACTTAGATGAGAACAATGGACAATGCAATTTACAAAGAAAACTTTCTCGACATATATTAAAAAAGGCCGCTCAGCGAAGATAAAATAGTCAAAGACTTAAAATATATTCTATGTCGGCAAAAAAAACTACCGAGAATCACAAGCTTTCACTTTTCGAAGCAATGAAAATAAATTATTTAGTAATTTTATCTTCTGAAAGTGATAAAAAAAATTTAACAAACAAGTTTATTATTATTTTTTACGAAAAAACCAACAGGTCATTATGATTTTTTGTTGGAAAAAAGGTCAATTTAAATTTTTTTGAAAAAATATGTCATTATGATTTTTTGGAAAAATAAAGGTCCATCAAAAATTTTTTTGAAACAATAGCCATTGTCAAAGGTCATTATATTTTGAAGCAATAGCCTATTGGTCAATAGGATCATTAATAATTTTTTGAAAAAAGGTCATTATAAAATTTATTTCAAAATAGGTCATATAATTTTTTTAAAAAAATAGGTTTCATATAAATTTTTGAAAAAAAAGGTCATTTTAAATTTTTGAAAAAAAGGTCATTATAACTTTTTGAAAAAATAGTCCATTCTAAATTTTGTGAAAAATAGGTCATATATAATTTTGAAAAAAAAGGCATTTTAAAAAAATTTTTGAAAAAAAAGGTCATTATAAATTTTAAAAAAAGGTATTATTAATTTTTTGACAAAAAAGGTCATTGTTTGTAGAGAAATTGTCTTGAAAAAAAGGTCATTGTGTGAGAAATGCGCCTGAAAAAAACAGGTCAGATGTGTGAGAAATACGAAGTTGTTATTCGTGAGTAATTAATCCGATAAAAAGAGGTCCATAATGTATGCAAAGAACCCGTGGCCTTTCTTTTGATAAATAAAAATTTAAAAAGACTAGCGCTACGTTACAAAAATGTAGCCCGAATTGATCACTTAAAAAATGAAAACAATGTTAAAGAAGTTTGTATCTAATAGCGCCCACGAGTGGGTGAATAGCCGATGGTGACCTAGTATCGAGAAAAAGATAATCGTGAAGGGTTTTTTCATGCAATAGCAACATTGAAATTTAACCCGTAATTTGTAGTTTCTATTTCAAAAACCTATAGGCAATTGCCACACCAAAAAAATTGTGCTTCAATAAACAGGTCTTTGACTTCAAAGGTGTCTGGTGTTATCAGGTTAAAAAATAACCGGAAATTTATCATCTTGAAAAAGTGAAACCCCGTAAGGTATATTTTTCGGGTTACCTCCAATATAATGTTCATGTTGTCTCACAGAGGATGGGCGCGATTAAAACAACCGTATAGATAAGACAGTAGATAATATCAGATATGACAAATTTAATAAAATAAACATAATTACTCATGCTTCGATTCGTTTCCAAACGGGACAGTTCTCTGCTGCAATCTAGAAATCGAATTTAATCCAAAACTCTTATTATCAAAGTTAAATACCATGCAGCGACGGAATGCGTAAATGTGCTGTTAATCAAAGAACCCTCAACCGAGTTTTAAATAAAAGTTGAATATCAAAATGCAACAACACAGATGAGTCTTCACGTCAAGGATGCTGGAAAGACCATTGAATGGTGCAAAGTGTTTTGCCTTTCCAAAGAGCCACTGAATCAGCTTTCTTTCTGCCTGATGTTAACCTGCGCACTGTTCTTAATGAAATCGCGAAGCAAAATTTTACATTATTCAAGGATCAGGCAAACCAAATATAGTCTTTAAACATTTTATACATTAGGGCGTTCTCTCACAGAACCAGTTTCTAAAGAAATGCTGCGAAGGGAGCTTGCCGGTTAATCAGTCAGGTATAACCAAGACATACCTAGCACAATTGTGACAATCGAAATTCCTTTGTCCAACCGCCCAGCCCTGTCCATTAATCAGCCTCTGAAAGCAAGGTGTTAAAAAGAGATTTTATTGATGGATTAAGCAATTTCGACTTTTAGTCTACTTACTATATATTAATGGATATGAGTCTAATATTAGGCTGTAGTTCTACGCTGTATAAGGCAATGATTCCAATTTATTTCTCAATTTTCTGAAATACAATTGCCATATTTCGTTCAACTATGAGGCTGAGAGCTATAATAAAAAATATCAGTCTTGACTAATAAAATTGAATTCAGCCATTTCAAATTGGTACATCCGTAGTAGTCCACTTAACAGGAGCGGACACTTGGGACGCTTTTACTTTGTTTCGGAATAGTTTGCTAGGCTTCGTTATGTAGTATAGGTACGGACAGTCATTTGGCACTGGAAGTTTAGCAGTCCACAATATGAGCGAACGGACGATCTTTTATTTCCATATCATAAATTTCGTTGCACCTACTATGATCAAGGTTAATATGCCGCAAAACAAAAAAGCAAATTCCGGCAAAATTTCATTAATTAAGCGTCCGTCGCCGCACGGAAAACTAATAAGGATTCTCATTGCTGTTGTAAGAAAAAGAAAGAAAGAAATTTCATCTATTTAACGTCAATTTCACAGACAAATTCTTTTTACGACTATCAGTTAGAGAAGAAAGGAAAATTTTAATATTTAAGTCCGATCAACGCGAAAGCATTTTTAGGTTTCCTATTGTAAAAACAGAAGAAAACATTCATTATTGTACAATATAGTCGCATTTCAACGGCAAAATCCTTATTTTTAAGGTTCAGTACTGTTAGAAAAAGAAGGGAAAATTTCAATATTCCAGTCCGCATCAGGCGAAACACTATTTTAAGGTTTATTTTGGATTAAAAAAAGAAGGGAAAGATTTATTATTACCGTCATATCAGAGAAAAAAAATTTTAGGTTGTTTCTAAACAAAAGACAAGAAAGTTTCATTATTTAAAAGGAATCACGGCAAAAAAAATTTTTAAGGTTTATGTATGTTACAGAAACGAACGAAAATTGGGAAAAAACCTGGCAGATTTACCGAATAATGTCGAACAATTTGGATACGACTTAATGGCAAAAAATTCAAATCGAAAATTGAGTGACATATTGTAAAGATAAAAGTTTTTTTACATAATAGTAAGATAAATTAAAGATATAAGCTTCATTTTACGATGTTTTTTCTATTTTTTTCTTACACATTTTTATTAATTGTAATTAGTCGACATCGTAAAAACTTAGAAGTTTAGGACTAGTTACACGATTTAATCGATCAAGAATGAAAAAGAACAGATGACGACCAAACAATTGTCCGATTACATAATGAATATTAATCGGAATTCCAGTGCCCAAGATAAGGTTAGTAAATGGTAACCTAAATGTTTTTCATTTCTGGGGCTAAAAACTTATTATAGACAATATCGTAATTTCAGCACTAAAGTACGTTTATTTAATGTTATTGTAGGAAGAAGAATGCTGCTCACACGAAGAATGGCTATGTTTTTGCGGCCGCAGTTCATGTCAATCGCCCAAGATAAAACGACATATAAATTGTTTTCAAACACACTGAGACCTTACACCTGACCCTCAATTTTATCGGGTAAAAATTGATCACGATCAAGTGCGTTTTTCCCTTCATAGCATTTTTTCGTGACTGCCCCGTTTTTTTCCTTCAAATTAGTGCGTCCCAAGTGTCCGTCCTGTTAGAGGCACTCTACTGTACCAATTTTGAAATGGCTGAATTCATTTTATTATCGAACTGAATTTTTTTTTAGCCAGCCTCATTTGAACGAAAAATGGCAATTGTATTTCCGAAAATTGAGAAAAAATAATTTGCCTTATACAGTAGAACTACAGCTAATATTGACTCATACCATTTTGATTATAGTAACTAAAATTTGAATTGCTTGTCACCAAAAAATCTCTTTTTAACACCTTGCTTCAAGAGCTGATTTAATGACAGGAGCTGGCGGTGGAAATTTCGATGTCACAATGTGGCTAGGTAATGTCTGGTTATACGCTACTGATACCGGCAAGCCCCTTCGCAGCATTCTAGAAACTTCTGGAGAACGCCCTATGTATAAAATAGTTAAAGACAATATTGGTTCCGATCCTGAAAATGTGAAATTTGTCGCTGATTTATTAAGAAGTGGCAGGTTAAATCAGGGGCAGAAAAAAGCGATTCAGTGCTCTTTGAAAGCAAAACACTTTGCACTCATTCAAGGTTTTCCAGGATCTGGAAAGACTCATCTGGTTGTTGCTTTGATTCAAATTTTATTAAAACTCGGTAGAAGGGTTCTGATAACAGCACATACGCATTCGGCTGTAGATAACTTATTAATAAGAGTTTTGGATAAAATCGATTCTAGATTGCAGCAGAGAACTGTCCGTTTGGGAAACGAATCGAGCATGAGGTAATATTTTATTTATTAAATTTAGTCATATATGATATATCTACTAGTCTTATCTATACGGTTGTTTAATCGCGCCCATCTCTGGAGACCAAATGAACATATATATGGATGGATACCCGAAAATATACTTACGGGGATCACTTTTCAAGAGAAAATTTCCGGTTAATTTTTTAACATGAAACACCACCTATTGAAGTCAAATACTGTTTATTAAGCACAATTTTTGGTGTTTTGGCAATTGCCGATAGGTTTGAAATAGAACATACAAATTACGGGTTAAATTTCAATGGCTATTGCATGAAAAAACCCTTCACGATATCTCTTCTCATTAGGTCACCATCGGCTATTCACCATCGGGCGCTATTAACAAACTTCTTAATTGTTTCATTTTTTAAGTGACAATTCGGCTACAATTTTGAATCTTTAGCGCTATCTTTAAATTTTTATTATCAAAAAACCACGGGTCTTTGCATACAAAATGGCCAGTGATCTTTTAGAACCGCTTTCAAATTAAAAATCTCATTCATACAATTATTTTTTTTTAATTTGAATGATACTTGCATTTTCATCCGGTATTCAAAATGTGCGTAATTTTGTTATATAAAAATCGGAAGGATAACATTAAATATGGTAAGTATGATATAAAATTATATAATAATTGAATAAATACAAATGTCTATAATTATTAAACTACAAGCGAACTTAAGGGGGTGGCATCGACTCGGCGGACTGGAGTCAATTTAACTTACGAAAATAATTAGTTGGTTAATTTTTTGTGCTTATTTTCGTTAGCTGAACCAGAATAAATGTGTTTCAGCTCATGAAAATAATTTTTTAGCTATTTTAGGAAAGATTTGAGTTCGAGTTTTCATTTTTGAATTCGTAAAATTTTCAAAAAAAATCTAAGCATTAAAAAAATTTTACGCATTTTTTCTGATTTTTTTATTGAATTATGTGGGTAAAAAGAAAAAAAAAACCACTTTAACTTTTTTCATAAATGCCTTCATATTTTCTGATCGCTGTTTGAAAAATCATAAAACTTTTTTTTTCATCTTTTGTCAACTTTTCAAAAATATTATGAAAATTTTCCTCAAATCAAGTTCAAAATTTTTATAAATTTTATGCTTGCAAAAAATTCCCAATAAAATTGCGGGTGTTATAGGTGGCATTTTTTTTGATAGTCAGAACATTTTTTAATATCAAAACGCAATTGAAGGTCAATTTTTTTCTCAAAAAAAGTTGTTTTTCTCTACTTTTAGCCATTTTGCATGGAAAAAAAACTTTCATATCAAAAAGGTGGTCAGGGCGACCCTTTGTGAGAACTGTGGAAAACAATGATAAGATTTAATAATATGTAATTCAGTAATTTTAAAAACATTGGTCAAAACTAAAAATCGCTATCTACACTACTTTGTCCGTTATCGTCACGTCAATTTNATGTACATTTTGCCTATATTTAACTATAGCAAGGAATTTTCAAAAATAATTTTCGGCGAATTAAGATGAATTTATAAAATATTTAAAGTTGCGAATTTCAACTTGCGATTGTAGAGAATTTTTTCTGGCCAATAATATCGGCATTATGTGGTTTTTGGATACGTGGATATGACGGTATACTTCAATTGAAAGAAATACCAGCAATTAGATTTTATGCATTTAAAGGTTGATGTGATAATATTTTCTAAAAATGAATCAATTTTTGACTTCTCAAGGTTACGGACCAAGGATCCGCAGACTCTGCACTAGTCTGCTCTATTTCACTCTTTCAGGTCAATTTCAGAGCACATTTAGTGATATTTGTCAACTCAAACTCCTAGGCAACTCTTATGTGAGTGAAGCTAAGTCCGAATTTGGCACCCGAAATAATTTTCAAAATCCACGAAATGGTCACACTATCGCTCGACACCAATAAATTCTAAAAATTTTTGACCAGTGGTCATTATTTAATACTGACTGCAAATCATCATTCTGTATTTCATATTATATGAAGTTTGGTACTGTCAATGTCTTTCTGACATATTCTTCAAAATTGTCAACCGACTTTCAATTTCCTGAAGATCATCTTTTGGAAGAACATCCTTTATGTTAAATTTTACTTTTCAATTAATTTACAAAATAAAATAATTGAATTAAATATTCTCATATATTTTATAATATGATTTTTTTCAAATACTTCATCACGGATGATATACTGTGGATGTATATGTATTACGTATAATATATAACATAGTACCTGCCTCTCAATCATATGCAGCGCACTACACCTGTCGCGCCAGTAGTATGGTACTTATATAGAGTCAAGATGGACGTTCACAGTTGTGAGTCAACCCAGATAAGAGCAAAATAGCTCGAAAACTGTTTTAGAGCAGAGCAAACGATTTCAGAAAATTTGCCGACCCCTGTTACGGACTACAATATACAATTGGAAAAATAAACGTTCACTCAATTCTCACAAAAGATATTTAAGTTTTAGAAACGGCTTATTTTAACCCAGCACATTGAAGAGCATTCTAGGCCTAAATTCCCAAATGTATCCCAACATATTATTGACATTTTGGTTTTACCACAAGTGTAAAAGTTTAATTAAATTTCACCTAATATTGAAGGAGAAGATCGATTTTGAAAAATCGTCATTTTTCCAACCTTTCATACGCTATAGCGCCACTCAAGCATTATAAAAATTGTTTACGATTGTCAATTATGATGAGGAATTGTCTGAGCTTTCCAAAACCGTTAATAATGTAACTCTTTCATCTTTAGTTTTTCAACAATTAAGGGAGTACCCCACGCCATTTAGTGATTTTCAAACGTTTGTTCTGAGCTGAATAATAGTTGCTTGAGTTTCATGTTCTAAGACCCAGGAGATATTTGTCTGAATTTTTCGAAAAAAGTGACAAAAAGTTTTTTGTATGATCGTACCGGTATTTTTACCGGTCCAAAAAGTCATTTTTCGACTTTTATCTGTTCAATTTCATTTAGCGATGTATTAACATAATTTTCTGATTTTTTGTGAGCATACCTCAATTTTTTAGTTAAAAAAAGTTATGCGCTCAGATATTTTTTTTTCTTTAATTTGCCTACAATCACTGATAAAATCCTCAAAATGGCTGTTTTTGGTACCCTGAGCGCTAGTTCAATTTCATTTGGAGCACAGTAAGCAAATTTTTTCGCGGAAAAAAGCACTTTCTTAAAATTGGGAGCTCGTGATTTTTATGCGCTCAGTA
>SCLH01002313.1:25026-39478 GCA_004367855.1 Oikopleura vanhoeffeni
ATTGACCAATTTAGAAAATCTCAAGTTAATAACAAAAATTTCAAATTTTGAAGATAAATTATCAAATTATCAATAAAATTTGTTTATTCAAAATTAAATTTAAAAGTTAAAATCCTCCTTAAGGGGGTTCTATAGGCAGCCTATATCTTTCGTAATGTAAATACAATTGACTGGATTTTACAATTTTTGATCTCCGCGTATCCTGTTTAATTATATAAAGAGATAAAAATTTCAAAAAATTCAATATTTTGGATGTTTTTTAATAAAATTCGAAATAAGCTTATTTTGAGTATATAGGTTCTATAGGCAAGTTGTATCTTTCTAACTAAACCAGCTAGAGGTCTGATTTTACGATTTTTGAACTCAACGTGAAACTAAAAAAAATCGGAAAAAATGGGAAAAATTTTTAAAAAGATATTAAAAAATTTTCTGAGTGTCGAAAATTAAAAATGTTTTCTACTTTTGCGCTCGAACGGTTGAATATTTTGCCATAGTTCATAATACCAGTTCCAGAAACATTCAACTTACGAATCGTTGGTACACTTGGAAATATCATACAATGACATTGATGTCAAAAAATAAATTTTCAAATCGTACTCCTGGGAGCGGGAGTTAAAAAATGAAATCAGTTACATCAGACACACAATTTGTTTGCAATTATTACATAAAAAACTATAGTGACGGTCGGAAATAATAGTTTGCCATGCTCAAGCATAAAAAATTCAACTTTTCGTGGCTGAAAGTAGCAACAAAAACAGTCCTTTTGGACCGAAGCATTTTGATGACCTTTTTAGTGAGAAAATCAAAAAAAAATCAGAGCCATCAATATTATCCCGCCTTATGAATTTCGCAAATCATGTCAATTTTACGACACTTTCCTAATAGGAGAAAAAAATTCGGTCGTTGTTTCACGCCAATTGACTATGCTCTGGCTGTCGACTCTCAGTTACACGGTTCGGTTTTCAACATGGTTTCTCTTAAAAAAGTTTATTTTTAAACGTCTTCCAGAGATTACGAACTAACTTATCAGAATGTTTATTCAGTTCTCCTATGTCCAGCTGACCGAAGAAATACGCAATTCAAAAAGTTCTATTTGCCTAAGAACCCCTTAACCTTGCATGATGCAATAAAAAAAAGTTCCGCCAACTGCACCCACGAGCCACAATTGTGCGCTCGAACTTGAATGATTGTCTTCACAGAAAGCTTAAGGCAGTTGGAATTTGTTTCCTGCATAAGGAAAGTGGAAAGGGTCATAGGATCTTTGCATTCAACAATTTCCATCATTCTAGAATTTTAAAGATTTTGAGTTCTTAGAAAACTTAGTGACGTATAAAGCAATGCGTTATAAACCATATCACGTGCATACATCGGTCACATTTGGTTCTACAATTTTCATCTCTGTCAAATACAATGCACAACAACTGGCTTAACGGTATAAGTTTTGTCCGCTTGTGATTCTATATCCTCACTAACATCAAAAGTTAATTTCATAATAAGCTCAAAAAACTTTGATTGAAACATCATGATTTTTTTCGATATAAAATGATTGCTTTTATTTTCCCTAATTAAAAAGCAGCTAATTGCGCATCGTTCTTCTTATTATTATCCGAGTCAAATATGGTCAAGAAGTACAACTGTGAACAAATGTTGATTGGGTAATATTCCGTTTATAAGATAACTAAAATTTTTTCATGGATACTGAAAGTTTGGAAACTTGATATTTCATCTTCCTATCAGAAATAATGTCTACCCCTAGATACCAATTTTTTATTCAACTGTTATGCTCATGCACACCTTCTATACCTAGGCTAATCTACACATCTTGATTTGTACTGGTCCAGATTCGAAATACTATTATTCACGGGAAGTGAACACATAGGCCTCCAAAATCCTGATAAGAATAAACCTCTCGCTAATGCGGAACAAAACATTCGAGCATAAAACAATTCAATTATTTTAAAATTGACATCCGAAATAAATTCTTTAATAATGTATTGAAACAAAAGCATTCTCTTGATCCAGTTTGCTGTCTTTTTCGATGATTTAGGTATGCTAGAAGCCAACAATGGTGGCTCTGTGCTCCCAAAGGGTTATAGCCGGCTCCCTTGGTTCATTTTGCACAAACATTATTTGAAAATGATACATATCTCCCCTAGATCGGGCCTAAAGGAAATTTGATGTTGACAAAAATTGGCGAAGCGCAGTAGGCTTTGCAAAAATCCTCAAATTTTTTTCTTGAAGTTTTGTCCGACGAAAACTAAAATTTCGACAAAAAATAATCGCTCTGAGAATATCTTGTATTTCGATGTGATTTCTGGAGACCTTGACACAAAAAATTAAATGAAAATGAGAAAACTGGAACGTTAGGAACAAAAGCTTTTTAGTGTTTTTATTATGGTAAGGTTTACTACATTAACCGTTCATGTATTTGCGTAGGTTGATTGTAATCAGAATCACTTAATTTCTGAAAACTGATTGCAAAGAGCTGTTATTTTACTTAGAAGAAGTTTTATTAGGAATCTCAGCTTTGCTAGTTAAGCCATAACCGCATCTAAAACAGAAAAATCCAGCGACAACGACACCTTCTTTCAAGGCGATTTAGTCGAGATTGGGAGCCCAAAAAACCACTATTTTCTGGCCAAAAAATACCATTAAATCGAACTAAATTATCATCTTTTTTTTTAAATATTGTTTGAACAAAAATACTTGATTTTTGAAAAAAATATCATCACTAAAAGACGCGCAAAAAATTTGCCGAAAATCGATTAGTCAGATAACCCTCACAATTCCCTAATACGCGAGCACAGCCGGACTTTAACTCGAGCCCATTCCCCTTAACTCGAGCCCCACCTCACTTTAATCTCGAGCCGCACTCCTTTTAACAACTCGAGCAACTCCCCCTTAATAGCGAGCACCAGTTTCCCCCCTTATAATCGAGCCAACTCCCTTAAACTCGAGCAACTCCCTTTTAATATCGGATGAGCCCAATTTCCCATTTTTAAACTCGAACCCCACTCCTCCTCGACAAAATTCCTCCCCCCGACATCGACTGGGTCGAAAAAAACTTTCGATTGACGAAAAAGTTACTTCGGGTCGGAGTTCGACCACGACCCGACCTGAAAATGTTCAAAAAAAAATCGACCCGTAGACTCAACTCTGGTCACCATTCTTAAAAACATCGATCACTGCTACTGGATTTCCGATGAGAGAGATAAAATGGAAATCAGGTACCCTCTGTTGTACTGATTCTGATAATTATAACACGGTAAACTTAATAAAAACCAATAATTTAGCAACTAACTTCTCTAAGAATATTCACTCTTGAATAACAATTTTCCTCCGTATCTTCTACAAACCTTCAAAATTAAATTATGTCCGATAAAATCTGCAGATTCAAAACTATGGCACGATGCACAAAAGCGTTCCTAAAATTTTCAAAAGTGCACAGATGATCACATAAGCGTCCCGAAATTTCAAAATTGCAAAGGATGTCCAAAAGCGTTCCCTAAATTTTCAAATGCCACAGATGTCCAAAGCCTCCCTAAGTTTTAAAAGTGCCACAGATGTCAGCAAAAGCTACCATAAACCAAAATACACTGTATCTCTAATTCAAAGATTTACATCTTTGCAAACACAAAATTTACCTTGCCCATGGATGTCAACAAGCGTTCTTTATCAATAATAACTGAGGGGCCGAAAGTGTTACACGATTGAAGAAACGAATTATAATAAGGGACCAACGGTTAAGGGGATGTGGATTCGATGTAAAGAAGCGGTAGGCCTAATTATAACTGAGGTCTGAAAGTGTAGACAAGTGTGAACGAAACCTTATCGGAACTGCATTAGAGGACATGGCTACGCCACGAAGTGGGAAACGTTATTCTTTTGAAGAGGCATGTTTTTTGTTTAAAACGCTCTGAGACATAACAGCGCCATTTGGAAATTCTTTAGGAAAGTCTTGGGACATATACCGCAATTTAGAAATTTGGGACCGCTGCTTGGGAGATTTTATTCCATTTTCGAATATTTGAGGAACGCTGTTTGCAGACATCTACGCTATTTTGAAACCTTCAGCGACGCTCTTTGGAGCAATCACGCCATTCAAAATTTTAGGGACGGCTTTTTGGACATTCTTACGCCATTCTTCAATTTAAGAGCCGTCTCTTGGCAGCATCTACGCCATTCATATACTGAGTACTCATGGAGGTTAATCATTTTCTATTTGAAACATCATAAGTATTATATAACCTGACCTTTTTTTAGTACTTCAATGGAAGATTAAGTGTTGAAAAAAAAAATATTTTTCCGACTGAAAAACCTGTTTTTAGTTACTTACTGGGAGAATAAGTTTAGAAAAAAAAAATATTTTTCTCCATTCAATGCTGAAAAAAGTTCAATCTAAGTCGAAATATACTTTATTAATGTAGAGTATTGTTTTTCAAGTTATTAAAGATCATTACCCGTACTAAAAATAATTGCTTTAATGAGTGTTTTAAGATAGAAACTGATTAACCCATTAAGTACTCAGTATATAATGATTGCGACCAGTAAATAAGCCTAAAACTATTTTATTTTGTGTACATTAATGTTAATTAAGTCTGCCCATAAGGCGAACTAATTATCAGTTAAGGTACATCAAAAATAGAATGAAGCAGATCATCTAATAAAGGCATTATTGCTGCTTTTTGCGCATATCAGTACCGGCCTGGAACGTGTACACCATAATCAAACGACCATTTATGAACTCTGGATAAAAGGTAAAGGAGGGAGTGCTAATCAAGGCAAAAACGGCCAGTGCCCCTGCTGAAAAGCTTGAGAAAAGGTCATCATTTCAATGATGAAATAAAAATAGAAAATTTTGATAACGTACAAACAAAAAATATTTCTATTTAAATCACCATTACGAGAAGCATGATAAAATACTTTTTTTTCAATTGAATATTTTCTATTTGATTACCAAAATAAATATCTTCTTTCTTCCCATTAAAATAGCTGCGAAAAAAATAGGATGTTAAGTACCAAAAATACCTTATGGAGATTAAGTCCTTGGATGTGAAGTTTTAAACGATCATTAAGTATCTCAAAACAAATATCGTACTTAATGATGTTTTAAGTCGAAAATGCATCTAACCTCCATTAATGAGTACTGTATAATCGACTGAAACCCGTTGGTACCTCACTAAATGTCATGAACCAACATTTATGTATTTTTATAAGTTTCACATCAAAAAGCACTCCATATAAAATTTCGACAAATTTTTCATTCAAAAGTGAAATGTTATCCCAACATAATAATTTAGTCGTTCTATTGTTTTTAATGGCATCATTAAGGTAACAAGATAAGAAATAGTGATTTAAATTTAATAACTCTGAGTGCTCTAAAAACACTGCTTTTTATCTCCGACATTTACGTGTCAGCAATTTCATGCCATCATGATAAAAAAGAAGATCTAGCATTAATTGATGCTGGCATAATCTCAAACTATCCTTTTTTCATGCAAATAGGTATCGAAATTTTAGTTTAGAATTTTCTCTTGCTCCCACGTAAAAGAGTCCTCATCACGCGTGATTTGGCTTAATGCAATTGCAAAATTTCTGAATTTTTTTGCTTGGGTCCAAATGTGTTTTTTTCTGGAAGCGTAAGAAAACTTTCAGATGTACCAAGACACTAAACGTTTCTCCTACACATATGTCTACAGGTTGTCACATGTTGGTCGTATCCTCCTAATTTTGTTCGAATAAAGAAAAAACTTTTGTGAATTGTATAAAAAAGAGCTGCCGAACAATGTCATGGCCACGTCTTCATGTTTCAAGAGACAAATTTAAAGGAAATCTTTTTGTTCAAAGCTTGACGGAATGAAACGATGGACAGATTTCCATCTCAACGTAGAATTCAATTCATGGAAACAATAATTTGAAATCTTTTTCGGTTAATTTAGAAATCTTTAAGTTTACAATTCTATAATTTGGACTTGATGAGCAAAACAAAGAAGAGGCTCTACTATCGCGTCTTAATATGCGCCGAAAGTTGACTATATCACTGCAAGCTCACGCACTTCAGAATTTCAAATTAATAATTTTGTTTGCACGTGCGTCATGATGACCGTCATTTTTCAAGATTAAAATTTCAAATTTTTTTTTTTGTTTGAATAACCGTTTAGTGGATAACTTTATTCAATGCGTCCATGCAATTTCCCATTTAATTGATCATTGTGAAAAACTCTCTAAAAATTGAATATACTGTTCCAAATCGAGGGGTCGGCACCAACCTGTTTACGAATCCGATCCGATTTCATTTTTTTTTTAGCCGACCGCATTCCATTCAAAATCCGATGCCAAAACAAGAATTAGCAGACCGATCTGATCCCTAGATCCGATCTCAAGGTTTTATTGAGGACGACCGAGTCCAGATCCGATCTACAAAATTTTTTTGAGTCGGACCGACCAGATCCGTCCAAAACCTTTTATACTTGGTGTCAAATAAGCTATCGACCGGTATCATTTGAGAACGACTAGTGTTTTTTTTTTCTTTTAGACGAACCAAAAAAATTTAATATTTTTGTATCCAATCGCGAAATAGCCAATAGCCAAACGAGATATATGATGAATTTGGGCTATATTAAATTAAATATGGTACTTCTTTTCTAGAGTTGTTTTCGTTTTGGCGGAACGAGAGTAGCGGAGGAAGCGCTCATAAATAAACCAACAAAAGCAAAACACATCGGTAAAATCTCACGGTGTTTATAATGTGTATTAATAATTATTTTTTCCAATAGAAAATACCGTCAATATTCTCGTTTTCGAGATTTTTTAAACTATATACCGACATAACATAAATACTGTGTAATTTATATTTAAGTCAATATTATTCGCCACAATGCATCTTCGGGACTACATAGAAAGTTGATGAGCACAGAATCATAAAAAATATGTAAAATTTTTAAAACCCGTTAAAAAAAATTAAATAAAAATACACTATACTGATACAGAAATCCTATTGGATTACCGGACCTTCAGAGTACAATCCTTAAAATATTTCTGAATGATATCAAACAATCGCAGATTATTAGCAACCGAAATCAGAACCGTTTGATTTGCGGAATAGAACGGAGAATGCCGGATTCCATTTGGTCAGGGTTGAGAAAGGATCGAAACAACAATCCCCAATCTTCAGATCGCATGTTCAAATATAGGATTTCGTATCTCCTGAGGTCCTGGTAATCATATAGAATCCAAAAGTTAAGTTAAATTCGTTTAGATATAAGACACCAAAGTAATCAATTATACGTAAGATGATATTTTTCGAGCGATAATTCACTACTGAACTAGTCTCCAAAAACGACCCATACACACGCTAGCGAAAAGTCGATATTGAGCTTAATCATATGCCAAAAAAACTGCAGTCCTTGCTGCCCAAATACCCAAGACGCCAAAATTTTAATGGAAAACACCTTGTCGCGTTAATTTCATTTAATATTAAGCTTAAATATATTAATATTAATTTAATATTTAATTGAATTATTTCATAGAGAAGAGTGAGATAAAATTACGAAGAACTAAGTGTGTACTCTCGAAATGTTGAGCAAAATTGGGAATTTCTTTTTGAAAAGATATTAATTTGTTTCCACAATTGTAAAGAAAAAATGTTTCGCAGAGATGAAAACATCAATACCTACCTATTGTCGGAAATTTTGTCGTCAGTGAAAAAAGAAGGAACACTTATTTCGAAGCAAGTTAACTGCAAGAGATTAATCAATTAAAAGACGATTTAGGAAAACGAAACATCTCGCAGAGCACCAATCAGAGATATAAAGATTAGTGCTAGTCGACAGACCTCTTGCCGAGCTAAAAAAGAAAAGTGTTTGAAACAGAGTATTCGCGAGATATCAACAGATAAAAGTTCGATATACAAAATAGATTGTCACATGCAATAGATTAAGACGTATATCCCTAATCTGGAAACCATTATTTGTGTGGTTTTAATTGGCCTACAACTAAACGTAACTATTTATTGCAGCTATGTGCCCATGCAAAACATCAAACGCTCAAGATGGTTCCAAATGAGTATAGTTTTAAAACAATTTGGTTTAAGACTATTTTTATAACCCAGAAATACTCAAATAATTTACATATTTGGTAGCAAGATAATTTGCTATGTGTTGGTATTATATGATTGGCTTTTCTATAATGTTAATTTCAATTTAAGAGTTCAAAAAAAACATATTAAATCTGAGTATGGCCGCAAGATATGTCATTGGTAAAGTCTATTTAACCTATAATTACCAAAAATTCTGCCCACTATACAAGTACAATTAATTCACTGAATTTCCTTTTTTCAAATTTTATCTCATTGGCTATCGCGGTTTTTCGCAACAAAACCCGTTCCAACAAAAATGAAAAACTTCTTACCAAATTTCGTGAACCCTAAAAATCATTGAATTAATAGAACAAGAATATTTAAATACTTAACTTATATAACAATAATTTGTGAATACAAGTTTTTCCATTTTTAATACCCTATATATCCTTTCCCAACTAAGCCCACTTAAAAAGTGCTTAAATTATATACACTAAGGGGCTTGATATTGGCACCGGAAGTGCCAGCCAAAGTTGATGGTTGTGTAATTATCAAGCAATCACGAAACAACATTTTAGTGAGCATTCGAACACGACGCTTATGAAGATAGTTAGATTTCGTTAAGAATGGATTTAGTATGGGAATAGGTATCGGTTCATATAAGTTATCACCAATATTTGGTGTTAATATCGCTTGATAGTCATATTGGTAAAGATTATTTTATAGATAATTGATATATACCGCATTAATAATACACAATCAATTAATATATGGGCCGCAATTTCTCGCGACATAAAATGAACTATATGTAGACGTAGTTTTAATACACGATAGTGGTCAATGATGGTGAGTCTGTGAGAATATTATCTGGTGGCGATAGGTGTCAATTAAGCGTACGAGTCAAATATCTCAGTCCAGTCAGGGTGACCCAGTGTAACACATGTGAGGAAAATCTTCAGATACCACAATAGTCCGTAAGAAAATGGGAAAATATAAATTGCCGGGGACATTTCAGATTCAAAAAGTATGTTATATAGCCCTAATAAATGACTATAAGTTAATAGATATAATTATCAGACTAAAAAGCCAGGTTTCCAAACAGCGATTGGCTTATTAACCCGTTTTTCTATTCGCCTTTTCAATAGCAAAAGATAGGGAAAAATTTGGGGAAAGGATGGAAAATCACCAAGGATGGTTTTTTGGAAAGCCGTGCTATGAGCTTATAATTAATAACCAAAATATCTGCACCATATTCTTACTTCAAAGTTTAGCTCATAGGACTATATCATTTGAGACTTGATTTAAGAAACCTTTGTTGCTTCACTTGTTGTCTAGCAATTAGATGATATCACTGATAGGTTAATATATACTTCTTGACTAATACTTCTTACTAAAATCAGCGATATATACTTATATCATCGTATTATTATGAATATCCCCTATTAACACTTTTGTGATATCCCCGAGGTCTCTGATTGAGGAAGGATGTTATGTCTTTTAGTTAGTAAAGGTGGCCGAGATAGTTCACAAAAAGTGTGAATTTAGGGGAATGAGTTAGCTTATATCTCATATCTTTGTCTTTGAAGCCCTAAAAAACTGCGGGTGATTTACTTGCTTGCGTAGTAATTAGGTGGATATCACCCACGAACTTGTGGGCCCAAAGGTCTATAAATTTCCCCAATAATAAGGATCTTATTTTCCCATTCCTTGCAACTAAAACTTTGGTAAATAGGCAGTTGTCATCAAGGCAAATGCAAAAAATTCCTGATGTCGGAACATAATTCAGCAAAATTGACACACCGAGTAATTATACGGCAGCAAAACAATTGTCTAGTACTCTGTGAGGAGCAGACAAGCACCGACCGACCCGCGTCGCCCATCACATAAAAAATGCATAATACTTTTCCCGCACGATTACAGCCAATTTTCTACAACTTTTCACTCGGTTTTCGTTTTAAAGCGATATAATACCGGAAATTTGATCAATAATGTCACGTGATAAGTTAAATATCTATTATACATTTTTCGTAATTAAGTGACATCTGAGAACTTTCTTTCGGACAGCAATCTTAAATATTGCCAAAGTTTCAGTATATAAATATGCCCGACTAAACATTTGGAGGCTCTGAATTTTATAGTTTTCCAAAAGTTTTGTATAGTTCGCTAAGATCTAGTGGAGTAATCATTAATATATTTATTTGAATAATCTAATTCGATCATCATTGGAGTGACCGATAACAAATAATTTTCCAAGAATATAGATGTTGTCATTATATTAACGTGCACATCTGATAAGTGACTGATAAGCTAAAGGTTCGTAAGCCGGTTTATCGTAGTATTATCTTTATACTTATTTCAGTAGATAAGAACCGATAAGAAACTATTACAAGATTCCACTCAAATAAAGTAGAGTTATCGATAACATACGGTTCAAGACCGAACCGTGACATCTGATAACTAAACACGATAAGAAATTTACTAATAATGAACATCAAACTTTAATTTACGAGTTTTATGCGCATCTACAATATATTATCAGCGTCTAATAAAAAATTTGGGAAGTTTCGATTTCGTTCTGACATTCTAATAATTTCACATTTTTGGTAAAATATGACAATCTTTACAATAATAGCGGTCAGGATTCAAAGCTAACGTGGTTTTTAATTATTACGTATCGGTTTTATTTTAATGTGATTTGAAATTTAAGCAAAACGTCTGTTTTTTGAAGACTGTTCTGAGTTAAAAAATCAAAACTAGAAAAATGAAAAATATTATTGGAAGTCACCTATAGTTCAAAAATTGAAATAATGATTTTAATAATCAGTAATAGTTAAATGTCTGTTCTTTAATTTTTCTTCGACATATATTATAATTCGGATCTTTTTTAGTAAGCGGCCTTTGTATTCAATATTCTTAATGCTTAGGTGTGAAAAGTTCAATTTGGTATAAAATTAAAAATTAATCCTAAGATAATTTCACTGAGTGAATGAATTCGGCATCAAAAACTACAGAGGCGAAACTTAAAATAGAGAATTAACTGTCTCAAAAGTGAAACTGGTTAGAAAACTGATTATAATCAAGAAATTATCAGGAAATGTGAAAACTAATATTTTATCAGCGTGTTGCAAGTCAACGATGATCCTTATTGTTTATTCAATTCTGCATATTGGTCCGAACACCGGGAAAATTAAAAGTTGACCAGTGCGAGCCAAACTGAATGTCCAATAAAATATATTTTTGTCACGTTTATTTACTCACACTGAGCTGAAAAAAATACGCAAAAACGTGCAAAAAGTGTCCTTACACAAAATAAACGCAATATGCCATTTTTTGTGACCACAAATGTAGGAAACTTGGAAAATATAAACGTTCAGCAAGCCATGAACACTCTTATTTAGGAAGAAAAAATTAAAACAATAATCTATCACATTATTTTTTCCTGTTGAAATATATCGCTGCTACAAAATGTACCATCTGTCGACTTATGCCACACTCTAGAGGGGAGGTGAGGTGTTAGCAAAGTTTGAACCTCTTCCAGGTCATTCTCCCGTCAGACATCCACAAGGTCGAGTATTTGCCCCAAAACAGGCAATTAAGTTAGAAACACAACAAGAGAGCGACGATGGTTCCCTGGTACTTTCACAGAGACTTACGACAGTAATCTGATATCAAATACCTCAACAGCCGCATTCTAACTAACGCCGAGACACGCTTAAAAAGACATTTTAAAACGACACGCAAGTTCTACCTACTCTTCAATATTTTATCAATTTTTTTATCTGATCTTAGTTTGTGTTGGGTGCCGGAAATAGCCTACAAATCGTGCGAAATTTGCTTTTGATTTAAAATTCTTGCTTTCGGCGGACAAAAACGCTAAAAACAAAAAAATACACGATTTTTGAAAGGGATCAGTTTTGGTATGGTCTCAGGCAAAAGCACCTCCTGCCACAGTTGAGAGAATATATTTTTCGACTCATAACTGCATCTGAAAAGACAAGATTGCTTTGAACCAATAACCTGATAGGTCTTTCGAAATTTTGACTTCGGCGTCTCTTTGTGGAGCCATGTCAAAATTTTTTTCCATTTTTTAGCCAAGATTGTTTGAAATGGTCAGTTTTGGAGGAGGCCAGGCAAAAGAGCTATCTCCCCCACCAGTTTGAGAGATACAGTTTCGATCTACATATGCACCTGGAAACGGCAAAGAGGGTACTTGATTGACCGAATAACTTGAGAGTTTTTTTGAAATTTTGCACTTGGCGTCCTTGGGGCCAATGTGTCATACTTTCATTTTAAGCCATAAATTGTTGCCGTAAAATTATATAAATTAGAAAAATGCGTTTCAAATAATTTGTTTCCGTAAAAACACTTTTGGTACAAACACTCTAGGTGCACTTTTTGGTGCAATTTTGAACACGTAGCGTCAAAAGAAAACAAATGAGCGCAACTTTCAATTATAATCAATAAATAAATCAATAATTCTGTTTTCGTTTTTTGCTGTTGGGCGCGAAAGCAAAATTCTTAAAACAAAGCAATTTTTCCATTATTGAGTAGGCTTCCTCCGGAGCCGGAGCCTCACGCAAAAAATAATAAAAAATGATGAAATAAGGCAGTAGGTACGAACTGCGTGTCTTTTAAGCAAGCCTTTAAAAGAACGTAGTTTCGCTAAGGTGGAGATTGTATCAGATTACTATAAATTCAAAATTCCGCGAAGGGTTAGGTCGTACTGTTAGTGACAAATGTTTTTGAATATCACCTTTGCTATTTGGCGGGAAATGGCCTCGGAAGAACTTAAATTTCGACACCACTCCGTTACAGGGAGTAGCAGGCGATGTGGCAGACTGCGTCAAGCTTTAACTTACGAAAATAATTAAGTTTATGTTTTTGTGCTATTATCGATTGTTGAAGCCAGAGACGAAATGTTTATTAGCTATTAAAATATTTTTTTATCGATTTAAGGAAAGATTTGAGTTCGAAACTTTTATTTTCTGAATTTCGTAAAAATTTTTCTAAAAAATTCAAAAACATATTATTAAAATTCTTCTACGCCAATTTTCCACCCAAAAATTTTTATGTCGTTTTTATTTCGAGTTGAATCTGTGAAGAATAAAGACAAAAAAAGCCACTTTACTTTTTTCATGCATGTTTTCAGANGAATATTTTGCCATAGTTCATAATACCAGTTCCAGAAACATTCAACTTACGAATCGTTGGTACACTTGGAAATATCATACAATGACATTGATGTCAAAAAATAAATTTTCAAATCGTACTCCTGGGAGTTAAAAAATGAAATCGTTACATCAGACACAACAATTTTGTTGACAATTATTACAAAAAAGTATAGTGCACGGAAAAATAGTTTGCCATGTAGCATGAAAAAATACAACTTTCCGTGGCTAAAGTAGCAAAAAAACAGTCCTTTTGCCAGCTTTGATACCTTTTTAGTGAGAAAATTAAAAAAAATCGGCCACAATTTTTTCCGCCTTTGAATTTCGCAAATAATGTCAAATTTTGAAACATTTCCTGAATAGGACGAAAAAAAATACGGCTTTTTCAAGCAATTTTATGCTCCTGGTTGACCTCCGTTACCGGTTGGTTCAACATGTTTTCTTAAAAAATTTAATTTTAAACGTCTTCATAGTCTGAATCTGTCGAGGGATACAGTCACCGGGGCTTACGTAACAGGAGAGGAACCATAAGCTACGCCACAATATTATAAGTTACGGGCCGCGCCTAACCAAGCCAAGGTAGTTACAGGTATATTGGGTGGCAGTCTATGGTGTCCGACGAAAGCGAGACACACGCTGCAAGAATACCGCGAGTGACATTAGTACGATCGATGAACAATGATTTAGTTCTGAAAATTTACTGAACAGAGCAAGGTACAGCATATCAGGTGATACAAGCTCACGTGGTGTTCACAAATTATTTTGGTATTGGAATGGATGCACAAGGATCTGACCCATGTCATCGTTTTTTGATGATTTATTATATAATCAATCCAAAATTATTTTTAAATAGTTTAAAATTTTGATGAAAAAATCACAATTTTCATTAAAAATCGATTTCCCATAAAAGCAGGATAAGTACACTTTGATATATTTTGGGCGATATACTTACAAGTGACTCTGGGACCAAATATATTGCTCTGAATTAATTTTTTAATAAAAAAATATTTCGTGAATACTTAAAATTGAAAATTTTGAAATATCAGTCTTTGAAAAAAAATCTGTCCTGTATACCAATTATCTTTTGTTTTGAGTGTCACCATGGACAAAACACTTTCCTAAAATGCTAATTCTCTAAAATTTTAATTGACGCAATAGGCATAGATTAATTTCTATTTAGAGGTACAAAATGTGCGAAAAAATCTCA
>SCLH01002313.1:39499-63880 GCA_004367855.1 Oikopleura vanhoeffeni
TCTGAAAACATGCATGAAAAAAGTAAAGTGGCTTTTTTTGTCTTTATTCTTCACAGATTCAACTCGAAATAAAAACGACATAAAAATTTTTGGGTGGAAAATTGGCGTAGAAGAATTTTAATAATATGTTTTTGAATTTTTTAGAAAAATTTTTACGAAATTCAGAAAATAAAAGTTTCGAACTCAAATCTTTCCTTAAATCGATAAAAAAATATTTTAATAGCTAATAAACATTTCGTCTCTGGCTTCAACAATCGATAATAGCACAAAAACATAAACTTAATTATTTTCGTAAGTTAAAGCTTGACGCAGTCTGCCACATCGCCTGCTACTCCCTGTAACGGAGTGGTGTCTGAATTTGAGCCTCTTTATCCGAGGCATTTCCCGCGCAAACTAGCCAAAGGTATATTCCAAAAACATTTGCTACTAACATAGACCTAACCTTCGCGGAATTTTGAAATTTACAGTAATTCCTGATACAATCTCCACCTTAGCGACAACTACGTTCTTTTAAAGCGCTTCTTAAAAGACACGCAGTTCTACCTACTCCTTAATTTCATCATTTTTTATTATTTTTTGCGTTCGAGGCTCCGGGTCGAGGAAGCCTACTCAATAATGGAAAAATTGCTTTGTTTTAAGAATTTTGCTTTCGCGCCCAACAGCAAAAAACGAAAACAGAATTATTGATTTATTTATTGATTATAATTGAAAGTTGCGCTCATTTGTTTTCTTTTGACGCTACGTGTTCAAAATTGCACCAAAAAGTGCACCTAGAGTGTTTGTACCAAAAGTGTTTTTACGGAAACAAATTATTTGAAACGCATTTTTCTAATTTATATAATTTTACGGCAACAATTTATGGCTTAAAATGAAAGTATGACACATTGGCCCCAAGGACGCCAAGTGCAAAATTTCAAAAAAACTCTCAAGTTATTCGGTCAATCAAGTACCCTCTTTGCCGTTTCCAGGTGCATATGTAGATCGAAACTGTATCTCTCAAACTGGTGGGGGAGATAGCTCTTTTGCCTGGCCTCCTCCAAAACTGACCATTTCAAACAATCTTGGCTAAAAAATGGAAAAAAATTGTTTCCGCAAGCCATGGCTCCACAAGAGACGCGAAGCAAAGATTTCGAAAACCTTCAGTTATGGTTGCAAAGAATCTTGTCTTTCAGATGCAGTTATGAGTCGAAACATATATCTCTCAACTGTGGAGGAGATGCTTCTTGCCTGAGACCTACCAAAACTGATTCCTTTCAAATGTATTTTTTTGTTTTTGCGTTTTTGTCCGCCGATAGCAAAATTTTAAATCAAAAGCAACATTTGCGCACGATTTGGTAGGCTTATTTCCGGAGCCGCTCAACACATACAAATCAATAAAAAAACATGATGAAAATATGAAGGTAGGTAGAACTTGCGTGTCGTTTTAAGAATGCTTTTTGAAGCGTTGTGCTCGGCTGTGAGGCGTGAGGATTGATATCAGATTACTGTCGTAAGTCTCTGTGAAAGTACCAGGGAACCATCGTCGCTCTCTTGTTGTGTTTCTAACTTAATTGCCTGTTTTGGGGCAAATACTCGACCTTGTGGATGTCTGACGGGAGAATGACCTGGAAGAGGTTCAAACTTTGCTAACACCTCACCTCCCCTCTAGAGTGTGGCATAAGTCGACAGATGGTACATTTTGTAGCAGCGATATATTTCAACAGGAAAAAATAATGTGATAGATTATTGTTTTAATTTTTTCTTCCTAAATAAGAGTGTTCATGGCTTGCTGAACGTTTATATTTTCCAAGTTTCCTACATTTGTGGTCACAAAAAATGGCATATTGCGTTTATTTTGTGTAAGGACACTTTTTGCACGTTTTTGCGTATTTTTTTCAGCTCAGTGTGAGTAAATAAACGTGACAAAAATATATTTTATTGGACATTCAGTTTGGCTCGCACTGGTCAACTTTTAATTTTCCCGGTGTTCGGACCAATATGCAGAATTGAATAAACAATAAGGATCATCGTTGACTTGCAACACGCTGATAAAATATTAGTTTTCACATTTCCTGATAATTTCTTGATTATAATCAGTTTTCTAACCAGTTTCACTTTTGAGACAGTTAATTCTCTATTTTAAGTTTCGCCTCTGTAGTTTTTGATGCCGAATTCATTCACTCAGTGAAATTATCTTAGGATTAATTTTTAATTTTATACCAAATTGAACTTTTCACACCTAAGCATTAAGAATATTGAATACAAAGGCCGCTTACTAAAAAAGATCCGAATTATAATATATGTCGAAGAAAAATTAAAGAACAGACATTTAACTATTACTGATTATTAAAATCATTATTTCAATTTTTGAACTATAGGTGACTTCCAATAATATTTTTCATTTTTCTAGTTTTGATTTTTTAACTCAGAACAGTCTTCAAAAAACAGACGTTTTGCTTAAATTTCAAATCACATTAAAATAAAACCGATACGTAATAATTAAAAACCACGTTAGCTTTGAATCCTGACCGCTATTATTGTAAAGATTGTCATATTTTACCAAAAATGTGAAATTATTAGAATGTCAGAACGAAATCGAAACTTCCCAAATTTTTTATTAGACGCTGATAATATATTGTAGATGCGCATAAAACTCGTAAATTAAAGTTTGATGTTCATTATTAGTAAATTTCTTATCGTGTTTAGTTATCAGATGTCACGGTTCGGTCTTGAACCGTATGTTATCGATAACTCTACTTTATTTGAGTGGAATCTTGTAATAGTTTCTTATCGGTTCTTATCTACTGAAATAAGTATAAAGATAATACTACGATAAACCGGCTTACGAACCTTTAGCTTATCAGTCACTTATCAGATGTGCACGTTAATATAATGACAACATCTATATTCTTGGAAAATTATTTGTTATCGGTCACTCCAATGATGATCGAATTAGATTATTCAAATAAATATATTAATGATTACTCCACTAGATCTTAGCGAACTATACAAAACTTTTGGAAAACTATAAAATTCAGAGCCTCCAAATGTTTAGTCGGGCATATTTATATACTGAAACTTTGGCAATATTTAAGATTGCTGTCCGAAAGAAAGTTCTCAGATGTCACTTAATTACGAAAAATGTATAATAGATATTTAACTTATCACGTGACATTATTGATCAAATTTCCGGTATTATATCGCTTTAAAACGAAAACCGAGTGAAAAGTTGTAGAAAATTGGCTGTAATCGTGCGGGAAAAGTATTATGCATTTTTTATGTGATGGGCGACGCGGGTCGGTCGGTGCTTGTCTGCTCCTCACAGAGTACTAGACAATTGTTTTGCTGCCGTATAATTACTCGGTGTGTCAATTTTGCTGAATTATGTTCCGACATCAGGAATTTTTTGCATTTGCCTTGATGACAACTGCCTATTTACCAAAGTTTTAGTTGCAAGGAATGGGAAAATAAGATCCTTATTATTGGGGAAATTTATAGACCTTTGGGCCCACAAGTTCGTGGGTGATATCCACCTAATTACTACGCAAGCAAGTAAATCACCCGCAGTTTTTTAGGGCTTCAAAGACAAAGATATGAGATATAAGCTAACTCATTCCCCTAAATTCACACTTTTTGTGAACTATCTCGGCCACCTTTACTAACTAAAAGACATAACATCCTTCCTCAATCAGAGACCTCGGGGATATCACAAAAGTGTTAATAGGGGATATTCATAATAATACGATGATATAAGTATATATCGCTGATTTTAGTAAGAAGTATTAGTCAAGAAGTATATATTAACCTATCAGTGATATCATCTAATTGCTAGACAACAAGTGAAGCAACAAAGGTTTCTTAAATCAAGTCTCAAATGATATAGTCCTATGAGCTAAACTTTGAAGTAAGAATATGGTGCAGATATTTTGGTTATTAATTATAAGCTCATAGCACGGCTTTCCAAAAAACCATCCTTGGTGATTTTCCATCCTTTCCCCAAATTTTTCCCTATCTTTTGCTATTGAAAAGGCGAATAGAAAAACGGGTTAATAAGCCAATCGCTGTTTGGAAACCTGGCTTTTTAGTCTGATAATTATATCTATTAACTTATAGTCATTTATTAGGGCTATATAACATACTTTTTGAATCTGAAATGTCCCCGGCAATTTATATTTTCCCATTTTCTTACGGACTATTGTGGTATCTGAAGATTTTCCTCACATGTGTTACACTGGGTCACCCTGACTGGACTGAGATATTTGACTCGTACGCTTAATTGACACCTATCGCCACCAGATAATATTCTCACAGACTCACCATCATTGACCACTATCGTGTATTAAAACTACGTCTACATATAGTTCATTTTATGTCGCGAGAAATTGCGGCCCATATATTAATTGATTGTGTATTATTAATGCGGTATATATCAATTATCTATAAAATAATCTTTACCAATATGACTATCAAGCGATATTAACACCAAATATTGGTGATAACTTATATGAACCGATACCTATTCCCATACTAAATCCATTCTTAACGAAATCTAACTATCTTCATAAGCGTCGTGTTCGAATGCTCACTAAAATGTTGTTTCGTGATTGCTTGATAATTACACAACCATCAACTTTGGCTGGCACTTCCGGTGCCAATATCAAGCCCCTTAGTGTATATAATTTAAGCACTTTTTAAGTGGGCTTAGTTGGGAAAGGATATATAGGGTATTAAAAATGGAAAAACTTGTATTCACAAATTATTGTTATATAAGTTAAGTATTTAAATATTCTTGTTCTATTAATTCAATGATTTTTAGGGTTCACGAAATTTGGTAAGAAGTTTTTCATTTTTGTTGGAACGGGTTTTGTTGCGAAAAACCGCGATAGCCAATGAGATAAAATTTGAAAAAAGGAAATTCAGTGAATTAATTGTACTTGTATAGTGGGCAGAATTTTTGGTAATTATAGGTTAAATAGACTTTACCAATGACATATCTTGCGGCCATACTCAGATTTAATATGTTTTTTTTGAACTCTTAAATTGAAATTAACATTATAGAAAAGCCAATCATATAATACCAACACATAGCAAATTATCTTGCTACCAAATATGTAAATTATTTGAGTATTTCTGGGTTATAAAAATAGTCTTAAACCAAATTGTTTTAAAACTATACTCATTTGGAACCATCTTGAGCGTTTGATGTTTTGCATGGGCACATAGCTGCAATAAATAGTTACGTTTAGTTGTAGGCCAATTAAAACCACACAAATAATGGTTTCCAGATTAGGGATATACGTCTTAATCTATTGCATGTGACAATCTATTTTGTATATCGAACTTTTATCTGTTGATATCTCGCGAATACTCTGTTTCAAACACTTTTCTTTTTTAGCTCGGCAAGAGGTCTGTCGACTAGCACTAATCTTTATATCTCTGATTGGTGCTCTGCGAGATGTTTCGTTTTCCTAAATCGTCTTTTAATTGATTAATCTCTTGCAGTTAACTTGCTTCGAAATAAGTGTTCCTTCTTTTTTCACTGACGACAAAATTTCCGACAATAGGTAGGTATTGATGTTTTCATCTCTGCGAAACATTTTTTCTTTACAATTGTGGAAACAAATTAATATCTTTTCAAAAAGAAATTCCCAATTTTGCTCAACATTTCGAGAGTACACACTTAGTTCTTCGTAATTTTATCTCACTCTTCTCTATGAAATAATTCAATTAAATATTAAATTAATATTAATATATTTAAGCTTAATATTAAATGAAATTAACGCGACAAGGTGTTTTCCATTAAAATTTTGGCGTCTTGGGTATTTGGGCAGCAAGGACTGCAGTTTTTTTGGCATATGATTAAGCTCAATATCGACTTTTCGCTAGCGTGTGTATGGGTCGTTTTTGGAGACTAGTTCAGTAGTGAATTATCGCTCGAAAAATATCATCTTACGTATAATTGATTACTTTGGTGTCTTATATCTAAACGAATTTAACTTAACTTTTGGATTCTATATGATTACCAGGACCTCAGGAGATACGAAATCCTATATTTGAACATGCGATCTGAAGATTGGGGATTGTTGTTTCGATCCTTTCTCAACCCTGACCAAATGGAATCCGGCA
Source organism: Oikopleura vanhoeffeni (assembly GCA_004367855.1). Lineage (NCBI taxonomy): Eukaryota > Metazoa > Chordata > Appendicularia > Copelata > Oikopleuridae > Oikopleura > Oikopleura vanhoeffeni. The sequence goes on from SCLH01002313.1 coordinate 45,605, forward strand.
TTCTCCGTTCTATTCCGCAAATCAAACGGTTCTGATTTCGGTTGCTAATAATCTGCGATTGTTTGATATCATTCAGAAATATTTTAAGGATTGTACTCTGAAGGTCCGGTAATCCAATAGGATTTCTGTATCAGTATAGTGTATTTTTATTTAATTTTTTTTAACGGGTTTTAAAAATTTTACATATTTTTTATGATTCTGTGCTCATCAACTTTCTATGTAGTCCCGAAGATGCATTGTGGCGAATAATATTGACTTAAATATAAATTACACAGTATTTATGTTATGTCGGTATATAGTTTAAAAAATCTCGAAAACGAGAATATTGACGGTATTTTCTATTGGAAAAAATAATTATTAATACACATTATAAACACCGTGAGATTTTACCGATGTGTTTTGCTTTTGTTGGTTTATTTATGAGCGCTTCCTCCGCTACTCTCGTTCCGCCAAAACGAAAACAACTCTAGAAAAGAAGTACCATATTTAATTTAATATAGCCCAAATTCATCATATATCTCGTTTGGCTATTGGCTATTTCGCGATTGGATACAAAAATATTAAATTTTTTTGGTTCGTCTAAAAGAAAAAAAAAACACTAGTCGTTCTCAAATGATACCGGTCGATAGCTTATTTGACACCAAGTATAAAAGGTTTTGGACGGATCTGGTCGGTCCGACTCAAAAAAATTTTGTAGATCGGATCTGGACTCGGTCGTCCTCAATAAAACCTTGAGATCGGATCTAGGGATCAGATCGGTCTGCTAATTCTTGTTTTGGCATCGGATTTTGAATGGAATGCGGTCGGCTAAAAAAAAAATGAAATCGGATCGGATTCGTAAACAGGTTGGTGCCGACCCCTCGATTTGGAACAGTATATTCAATTTTTAGAGAGTTTTTCACAATGATCAATTAAATGGGAAATTGCATGGACGCATTGAATAAAGTTATCCACTAAACGGTTATTCAAACAAAAAAAAAAATTTGAAATTTTAATCTTGAAAAATGACGGTCATCATGACGCACGTGCAAACAAAATTATTAATTTGAAATTCTGAAGTGCGTGAGCTTGCAGTGATATAGTCAACTTTCGGCGCATATTAAGACGCGATAGTAGAGCCTCTTCTTTGTTTTGCTCATCAAGTCCAAATTATAGAATTGTAAACTTAAAGATTTCTAAATTAACCGAAAAAGATTTCAAATTATTGTTTCCATGAATTGAATTCTACGTTGAGATGGAAATCTGTCCATCGTTTCATTCCGTCAAGCTTTGAACAAAAAGATTTCCTTTAAATTTGTCTCTTGAAACATGAAGACGTGGCCATGACATTGTTCGGCAGCTCTTTTTTATACAATTCACAAAAGTTTTTTCTTTATTCGAACAAAATTAGGAGGATACGACCAACATGTGACAACCTGTAGACATATGTGTAGGAGAAACGTTTAGTGTCTTGGTACATCTGAAAGTTTTCTTACGCTTCCAGAAAAAAACACATTTGGACCCAAGCAAAAAAATTCAGAAATTTTGCAATTGCATTAAGCCAAATCACGCGTGATGAGGACTCTTTTACGTGGGAGCAAGAGAAAATTCTAAACTAAAATTTCGATACCTATTTGCATGAAAAAAGGATAGTTTGAGATTATGCCAGCATCAATTAATGCTAGATCTTCTTTTTTATCATGATGGCATGAAATTGCTGACACGTAAATGTCGGAGATAAAAAGCAGTGTTTTTAGAGCACTCAGAGTTATTAAATTTAAATCACTATTTCTTATCTTGTTACCTTAATGATGCCATTAAAAACAATAGAACGACTAAATTATTATGTTGGGATAACATTTCACTTTTGAATGAAAAATTTGTCGAAATTTTATATGGAGTGCTTTTTGATGTGAAACTTATAAAAATACATAAATGTTGGTTCATGACATTTAGTGAGGTACCAACGGGTTTCAGTCGATTATACAGTACTCATTAATGGAGGTTAGATGCATTTTCGACTTAAAACATCATTAAGTACGATATTTGTTTTGAGATACTTAATGATCGTTTAAAACTTCACATCCAAGGACTTAATCTCCATAAGGTATTTTTGGTACTTAACATCCTATTTTTTTCGCAGCTATTTTAATGGGAAGAAAGAAGATATTTATTTTGGTAATCAAATAGAAAATATTCAATTGAAAAAAAAGTATTTTATCATGCTTCTCGTAATGGTGATTTAAATAGAAATATTTTTTGTTTGTACGTTATCAAAATTTTCTATTTTTATTTCATCATTGAAATGATGACCTTTTCTCAAGCTTTTCAGCAGGGGCACTGGCCGTTTTTGCCTTGATTAGCACTCCCTCCTTTACCTTTTATCCAGAGTTCATAAATGGTCGTTTGATTATGGTGTACACGTTCCAGGCCGGTACTGATATGCGCAAAAAGCAGCAATAATGCCTTTATTAGATGATCTGCTTCATTCTATTTTTGATGTACCTTAACTGATAATTAGTTCGCCTTATGGGCAGACTTAATTAACATTAATGTACACAAAATAAAATAGTTTTAGGCTTATTTACTGGTCGCAATCATTATATACTGAGTACTTAATGGGTTAATCAGTTTCTATCTTAAAACACTCATTAAAGCAATTATTTTTAGTACGGGTAATGATCTTTAATAACTTGAAAAACAATACTCTACATTAATAAAGTATATTTCGACTTAGATTGAACTTTTTTCAGCATTGAATGGAGAAAAATATTTTTTTTTTCTAAACTTATTCTCCCAGTAAGTAACTAAAAACAGGTTTTTCAGTCGGAAAAATATTTTTTTTTTCAACACTTAATCTTCCATTGAAGTACTAAAAAAAGGTCAGGTTATATAATACTTATGATGTTTCAAATAGAAAATGATTAACCTCCATGAGTACTCAGTATATGAATGGCGTAGATGCTGCCAAGAGACGGCTCTTAAATTGAAGAATGGCGTAAGAATGTCCAAAAAGCCGTCCCTAAAATTTTGAATGGCGTGATTGCTCCAAAGAGCGTCGCTGAAGGTTTCAAAATAGCGTAGATGTCTGCAAACAGCGTTCCTCAAATATTCGAAAATGGAATAAAATCTCCCAAGCAGCGGTCCCAAATTTCTAAATTGCGGTATATGTCCCAAGACTTTCCTAAAGAATTTCCAAATGGCGCTGTTATGTCTCAGAGCGTTTTAAACAAAAAACATGCCTCTTCAAAAGAATAACGTTTCCCACTTCGTGGCGTAGCCATGTCCTCTAATGCAGTTCCGATAAGGTTTCGTTCACACTTGTCTACACTTTCAGACCTCAGTTATAATTAGGCCTACCGCTTCTTTACATCGAATCCACATCCCCTTAACCGTTGGTCCCTTATTATAATTCGTTTCTTCAATCGTGTAACACTTTCGGCCCCTCAGTTATTATTGATAAAGAACGCTTGTTGACATCCATGGGCAAGGTAAATTTTGTGTTTGCAAAGATGTAAATCTTTGAATTAGAGATACAGTGTATTTTGGTTTATGGTAGCTTTTGCTGACATCTGTGGCACTTTTAAAACTTAGGGAGGCTTTGGACATCTGTGGCATTTGAAAATTTAGGGAACGCTTTTGGACATCCTTTGCAATTTTGAAATTTCGGGACGCTTATGTGATCATCTGTGCACTTTTGAAAATTTTAGGAACGCTTTTGTGCATCGTGCCATAGTTTTGAATCTGCAGATTTTATCGGACATAATTTAATTTTGAAGGTTTGTAGAAGATACGGAGGAAAATTGTTATTCAAGAGTGAATATTCTTAGAGAAGTTAGTTGCTAAATTATTGGTTTTTATTAAGTTTACCGTGTTATAATTATCAGAATCAGTACAACAGAGGGTACCTGATTTCCATTTTATCTCTCTCATCGGAAATCCAGTAGCAGTGATCGATGTTTTTAAGAATGGTGACCAGAGTTGAGTCTACGGGTCGATTTTTTTTTGAACATTTTCAGGTCGGGTCGTGGTCGAACTCCGACCCGAAGTAACTTTTTCGTCAATCGAAAGTTTTTTTCGACCCAGTCGATGTCGGGGGGAGGAATTTTGTCGAGGAGGAGTGGGGTTCGAGTTTAAAAATGGGAAATTGGGCTCATCCGATATTAAAAGGGAGTTGCTCGAGTTTAAGGGAGTTGGCTCGATTATAAGGGGGGAAACTGGTGCTCGCTATTAAGGGGGAGTTGCTCGAGTTGTTAAAAGGAGTGCGGCTCGAGATTAAAGTGAGGTGGGGCTCGAGTTAAGGGGAATGGGCTCGAGTTAAAGTCCGGCTGTGCTCGCGTATTAGGGAATTGTGAGGGTTATCTGACTAATCGATTTTCGGCAAATTTTTTGCGCGTCTTTTAGTGATGATATTTTTTTCAAAAATCAAGTATTTTTGTTCAAACAATATTTAAAAAAAAAGATGATAATTTAGTTCGATTTAATGGTATTTTTTGGCCAGAAAATAGTGGTTTTTTGGGCTCCCAATCTCGACTAAATCGCCTTGAAAGAAGGTGTCGTTGTCGCTGGATTTTTCTGTTTTAGATGCGGTTATGGCTTAACTAGCAAAGCTGAGATTCCTAATAAAACTTCTTCTAAGTAAAATAACAGCTCTTTGCAATCAGTTTTCAGAAATTAAGTGATTCTGATTACAATCAACCTACGCAAATACATGAACGGTTAATGTAGTAAACCTTACCATAATAAAAACACTAAAAAGCTTTTGTTCCTAACGTTCCAGTTTTCTCATTTTCATTTAATTTTTTGTGTCAAGGTCTCCAGAAATCACATCGAAATACAAGATATTCTCAGAGCGATTATTTTTTGTCGAAATTTTAGTTTTCGTCGGACAAAACTTCAAGAAAAAAATTTGAGGATTTTTGCAAAGCCTACTGCGCTTCGCCAATTTTTGTCAACATCAAATTTCCTTTAGGCCCGATCTAGGGGAGATATGTATCATTTTCAAATAATGTTTGTGCAAAATGAACCAAGGGAGCCGGCTATAACCCTTTGGGAGCACAGAGCCACCATTGTTGGCTTCTAGCATACCTAAATCATCGAAAAAGACAGCAAACTGGATCAAGAGAATGCTTTTGTTTCAATACATTATTAAAGAATTTATTTCGGATGTCAATTTTAAAATAATTGAATTGTTTTATGCTCGAATGTTTTGTTCCGCATTAGCGAGAGGTTTATTCTTATCAGGATTTTGGAGGCCTATGTGTTCACTTCCCGTGAATAATAGTATTTCGAATCTGGACCAGTACAAATCAAGATGTGTAGATTAGCCTAGGTATAGAAGGTGTGCATGAGCATAACAGTTGAATAAAAAATTGGTATCTAGGGGTAGACATTATTTCTGATAGGAAGATGAAATATCAAGTTTCCAAACTTTCAGTATCCATGAAAAAATTTTAGTTATCTTATAAACGGAATATTACCCAATCAACATTTGTTCACAGTTGTACTTCTTGACCATATTTGACTCGGATAATAATAAGAAGAACGATGCGCAATTAGCTGCTTTTTAATTAGGGAAAATAAAAGCAATCATTTTATATCGAAAAAAATCATGATGTTTCAATCAAAGTTTTTTGAGCTTATTATGAAATTAACTTTTGATGTTAGTGAGGATATAGAATCACAAGCGGACAAAACTTATACCGTTAAGCCAGTTGTTGTGCATTGTATTTGACAGAGATGAAAATTGTAGAACCAAATGTGACCGATGTATGCACGTGATATGGTTTATAACGCATTGCTTTATACGTCACTAAGTTTTCTAAGAACTCAAAATCTTTAAAATTCTAGAATGATGGAAATTGTTGAATGCAAAGATCCTATGACCCTTTCCACTTTCCTTATGCAGGAAACAAATTCCAACTGCCTTAAGCTTTCTGTGAAGACAATCATTCAAGTTCGAGCGCACAATTGTGGCTCGTGGGTGCAGTTGGCGGAACTTTTTTTTATTGCATCATGCAAGGTTAAGGGGTTCTTAGGCAAATAGAACTTTTTGAATTGCGTATTTCTTCGGTCAGCTGGACATAGGAGAACTGAATAAACATTCTGATAAGTTAGTTCGTAATCTCTGGGGCGCTTGATGAAAAACTTTTTACTGGGTGTATATATATTCCCTTCAATATACCATCAAAGTTATGTTTTACAATCTAGGCAACTTTTGAATGTTCGTATTATTGAATTTTACAAAATTTTGAGTTCGAATTTAACTTTTCGAACTCGTCAAATTAGTTCCGAAAATTATGAAAAATTTTCCTTATTTTTTGTTTAATTTTTTTTTAAATTATTTGTTTCGAATCAACGAGAAAAACTCTACAAAATGGCCACTTTTACTTTTCGAGTAGGTGACCACATATTATTTATATGCTCTTTGAAAAATCATATGACATTTTTTTGAGATTTTTGGTCAAAAATATTTGGAAATCTTTTGAAAATTTTCCTCATTTCTTGTTCAAAAATTTTCAAACTTATTTTTCTGGAATCACCAGCTGAAAATATTAAGAATACCACCTTTTATTTTATTCAAATATGTCCTCGTTTTGTTTCTTCACTTTTGTTCATACTCTGAATCATAATTTTTGCAAAGAAACTACTGTTTGGCAGAAATCCATCGAAGCCCTCTTTTATCCAGAATTAAAAAAAAATTATTTCACCAAAACTTGCCAAATTGGTAAGCCGACCCATCAACCATTTAAAATTTATTTCATTAAACTCATGAAAAAAAATATTTTTTTCGATGTGCTAAAATTTCGTTTTTTTCGTCTTTTTTCAAAATTTTCGATTTTGACGTAGAAATCGTATAAAAACAAATTACAGCAGGGTGCGGCGGATAGTTGGAACGTTTTTCGCCAAGAACCTCCAACTATCCGCCGACGTATGGGAAAATGTGCTCTGATTGGCCAATTTAAACAATATCTAGAGTTTATAATTGAGTTAAAAAGTGGTCAAAGTCAGACCTAAGAAAGCCAGCAAATTTTTTTGGCTTGGATCGGCTTGGCTTCCAAGCCACACTATAACCACACCATAAAGAAAATTTGAATATTCTTGAAAAAATATTTCATACACTAAATTCTGAGAATTAAGCCGCTTTTGGGTTTGAATTATATCGAGGCTTTTGCGGAGGCTTACGTAGGTTTTGCGTGGGTTCCAACTATCCGCCGCACCCTGCTGTAAATAAATGTTAAATGGTGGTCGAGACCGTTTTTTACGGCTACTAATTAATAAAAAATTTATTTTACCTATATTTAGACACCTTCGATAGCAAACGCGCGTTTTTTGAAAAGACGATTTATAAAGTAAAAATAATCGATCTGAAAAAAATCAGATTATACGAAGTAAGCTCAAAAGTTTTTATTCGAAAATTTTGAAGTGGCAAAAACCATCAAGAGAAAAACAATTGAAAAAGTGCAAATAGCACCGAGGCCCTTACGGGGGTGGTGGTTCTTACATTTTCTGCACTATTTATGCCATTAAAATACACCAAATCAATAGTTTATGCTTTAAAAGCACAAAACAAACCATAAAACAACAAAAAAAATTTGGCTTTTTTAAGATTTTTTCTAAGTATTTTTTTCCAAAATAAAGTGAAAAATTAACGTTTGTTTCAATTTGACCACTAAAACTTTTAAAATGACGTAAGCTAACTTTCTCTTCAGTGTTTCCTTGGCTTTCTTTTGAGCCTACTTTTGGAAAAATTGAAGCACATTTTGAGGGTATTTTGAATTTTAACCTACTTTTCCGATGAATAATGTCCAAAAAACAGTGGTTTTTTGCAATATTTAGAAAAAATTGACATATTTTTTTGCAAGCTAAAGGCCAGTTCTACAAATTGGCTAATCCCAATATTATCCCCATAGCCCAGTTTGGCTAATTTTTCATCGGGAATATGTCAATTTAGGAACCACTACTCCTTAAGGGTATCCCGGTTCCTACATTTTCTGCAGTTATTATGTCATAATAATGCACCAAATCAATAGTTTATGTTTTGAACGCATAAAACAACCCAAATGACAACAAAAAAATTTTGGGTTTTTTCGATTTTTTTCTAAGTATTTTTCTCAAAATTATTTTCAAAAATAACGTTTGTGTCAATTTGACCCCTAAAACTTCAAAATATTGGGTTGACGTAAGCCAACTTTCTCTTCAGTGTTTTCCCAGCTTTCTTTTGAGGATACTATCAAAANCGAAAACAGGCTATGGAAGTGAGTTGGTGTACGAAATCCCAGCAAACAACTCCAGAAAGAAAGAAGAAATGCAACTTTGTCAGGAAAATAACACCCAGACAATTAAAGATGCTATGTTTTTTCTTCTTAAAGAACAGTTGTCCACGTGTAATCAGAACATTTTTTTTTCGTTTCGTTTCAAAGATAGGTCGTCATAATAAATTCCCGTTTATTTTCATCTTTTATTTAACCACCAAAAAACTTAACAATGCAAGTTCATTCAAAAATGAGTCAGTTTGGTATTAAGGAGCAATGAAGATTATGGGAAGTATTATGCCTTATCGTTCAATTAAAAATGAAATGTAATTGTCTTCGGTCATGTAGAAGAGTTTGCAATTGTTTAAATCAACCCAAACTGGCTATGACGGTCGCGCAAATATTAGCGATCAATGGTGTCCAAGAAAGTTATAGAGAAAGACCATATAGGATTTCGTCTTGTAAAACCAAGTGATGCATTTTGTGTAAATGTTTTCAAAATCATTTACAATGTAATTTTTGTCTCTAAAATTAAAAAATCGTATGGTGAAAATCGTTGTATTTGTTATTTGAAGGCTTAAAAGAATTTAAAACGAATTATAAATGTTTTTTAATTTATCAAATTTAGTTCGTAAACAATCTCAAAACGCAACAAAAAAACCCTAAAATGAGATCACTATCCTCCTAATTTGTACATTCAAATTTTCAAAACACACAATCCACAATGATCGAAACTAAAAAACCTATGCAATCCTAAGAGGAAGAAATAACCTATAGGTAAGCCTCGAATTCAATTCGGTTCCGCGTAATTTTAATTGTGAATTGAATATTTGCTTATTTGATCTACAGTAGATTCAAATGACATAACAAAAGTCATACATGACCATATATCAAGGATGTTGTCAGAAATATACTCAGTTTCTTCACAATGCTTAAGAAACTTTTTCGAAAACGGAAGAAATGTAAAAGTTTTTAAGACTTTGTCTATACGGCGAATGTAAGCATAATCAGTGGCCTCAAATTTAGAATACAGGTTTGGTTCAAAAACACAAACGAGTACTAATACGCCGAAACTTGAACGGCTAATAAAACACCACCGTAATTTCGAATTAATTATTAAACTAAATGAAGCACTTGATAGTATTTTAAATTCAATGTCTTACTATGTTTGCCTTCAAGATATATATTTGCAATATTATATAAAAATTTCTTTAGTTAACAGTGACAATAATGACAGGATAACAGCCTGATTCCGAAATTTAAAGAAAGACCACCATAACAACAGATAGCGAAAAGAACTTGTAATTAAGCTCCCTGATAGTAAGTCAATTAGAGATCTAAATGCTAATGTATATTCAATCTCAATTAAATTGAATATTTCATATGATTTTAAGTCGGATCTGTTTTAATTGACTCTACCTCCGACTCTGATAGTCCAAACTATCCAGAAGCAGACACGACCTTAAGTCCAAATTTTGCAATAATACTTGCCATAAATCCCAGAATCAGCCTCACTGAAAAAATTCGCTTGACGTCTAAATTCTTAACTTTATTGTCAGTCGGAACCAGAAATCAAAAAACGGAAAAAGAAGGACAATGAAAAACAGGGAGAACTAATAAAGAAGTGTGTAAAGAAGAATTGTACAACGAACTACGCCGACAAATGGCAGACGAAAAGTGTATCTGTCAGAAATTTTCCGAAAATTGTTTAGAGTAAATTTGAATCTTAACTTCTGGATTCTCTTCGAATATGTTGCGAATCAAATCGAAATTAGAATTTTATTTTAGTTTATGACAAATCTCGTAGCTTGTTCCTGCTGTGGCAAAAATGCATATTGAACTAGGGGGCATACTATAATCCCGACTAGTACCGGAGCATTCACATTTAGTTTTACAAAATTGTCTAAGTACCTTTTGGAACAGTCGTTCCACGTATTTGTTATGTGGAATTATAGCTGTTTCCTCCGTTTTTTTGAGTCTCTAGTGATTTTAACTCGTTCCGAAAATCATAGAGGCTCTTTTGTGGTAATCTTCTCGATTTCGAATTTCAGGTTCGGCAAATTATAAATCTCCCTGTTAGCCATTTTTGCTGGATTAATTAAAATAACAGGTTTATATAAAACTTACAACAGCTCTCCACCGTGTGACAAAATTTGGTCAAATCAATTTATTCTGAAGGTATTTTTAGAGCATCTAAGTTTTAGCTAACGTAAATGGATATCCGAAATGCTTTAAGGTAGAAATCATCAATCGGCAAACCGCCAAAAACTTGATGGTGTGATCAGAAAAGTAATCAACGGCTCTCAATTAATGATGGTGACAAATAAGACAGATAAAATATGTGGTTACATGTTAATTGGCGAGCAATAAGTAACAAAGGGAAGATGGAGAAGAACTGGCTGATATTTGCTCAATTTTCGAGCCGAGATTAACGCGATTAAGACTAGACCTAAAGTAATTCAAAATCGGCTCTGAGAAGTTGTTATATAGCATTCTCTGACTGAGCAAAATTCAGCAAAATTATTACCATGATGAGACATCATGATTTAGAGTGCAATGTCTTTGCGTTATTTGCAACATTGGACGAAATTTAAATTTGCCTCTTGAGAGCTTTAGATAATGAAAAAATACAAGATTATGAAAAAAAATCATGAGACGTTAATAAGACGAAGCCAAACATAACTTTTAATGATGATTTTGCAATTAGTGCCGTAGAGCGTTTGTGCGGTCAAATTGTTTTTTGTATTATTTCAGAGATGACAATCGACTCGGCGATTAATATCGGTATGACAAGACATCTCATGGCAATTATTTTTTGTCATAGATATCATGAACAAATATCTAAATTTTGCATATTTGTTTCGAATATTCATTTCCCATCTTAGACCCGCATAAAAAACGGTATCCACCATGATATAAATCTTTTATTGGTGAAGTATGACCCCGAAAGATGCTGAAATTAAAATTATTCGGAAATTCTTAAATGCGAATCTAGAAATTCAATATGTTTTAAGCCAAAATGTTAACATCATATCGAATTTGACGCTGATGTTGAAGAATTTTGATAAGCTGTAAGCCAACTTTTTGATCAGTGCAATCTCAGCTTCAATTTGGTGGTACTTTTGTTTCGATTAGACGAACTTTTTTTTCAACTTTTCATTTCCGGTTTACTCTCAATCAGATTTTCTCAGAATATAAATCAAAAATCCTTCCGACACATTGACCGGATTATATTATCACCCTTCAGTAAAAAACGGCTTTTTGATTCTAAACTTCGCTAAAAGAAGATAAGTTTGAAGTCGGAAAAATTGGAAAAATCGGCGTTCAAGCTGAGATTGCTAGAAAAAAAAATTGCAAAATTTGGAAATCACTCGACACATTTTTGTTCTTATTACGCTACTGTGTAAATTTTGACGCTTTGTAGTGGGTCTAAAAGAAGATAGATAGCTAAGAAAAAGTTGAGTGCTCTAGAATTAGACTCACCACCTGGTGGTGTGATGTAACAAGGTGATTTGAGATGTGTTAATCGTTAGAACGAAGCAGATCTACAAACGAGTATCTCCAGATTTTTTACAACTGCCTAGAACTGTTTTGAGGCGTGATTGAAGGGTACCAAAAAGCGACACCTACCCCCTAAATAATATGCGGAAAGAATCAGCTCGCGAAAAAAAATTGCCGAGCCCTTTTTTTTCAAAATCCTGGTCGCTGATTGGCTGAGCTTACTTGGAATATTGACGCTTAACCATGGCAACCACGTATTCCTTGCAAGATCTAACGATTTTTGGATAAAAACAAGATGGAAAAATTTATTGTTAACCTTTTCAAATTGGAATGAAATTTTCAAGTCACAGAAAATAAAATTTAATCACAGAGAGTATTCAAAAAAGGGCCGGGCAAGTTTTTTTTTCGCGAGCTATATCTCTTTCGCTATTTTTATTCTGAATCACATCAAGGAATCCTCAAGTTCCTGTTCACCCCCCCCCCTCAAAAAGCACCGTGGCATCAACTGCATTGTATATAAAATGGAGTAATAATTATCAACCAGTAATATGATATAAACATTAAGTATGATAAATACCCTTTAATTTTTTCCAGAACAAACGATATAAATAATACTTTCGAGTGAATTTATTGAGAGAAACAGAAATAAATTAGCACAATATATGTATTCAATAGCTGGGACAGAGAAGAAATAATACTCTAGATATGTGACAGTTATAGGATTGTGAGAGGGGTGGATTAGCCGAGGCAGGACAATTAGAGATGTAATCGGGGTTTTTTAGAGTTAGGGATAGATCACTTAGTGACAGAATTAAGACGGAGGTACATGTAGGCATGATCGCAGTAAGGTAGTAATCAATGTTTGGAAATTATTGTGTATCCTGAGGAATACTAAGCGTTAGGCAGAACTGAATAACCACTGGAGTATACAACAGGTTTGCGCACATACTATTGTAAACATACGACCTTCGCTAGAAAAATATATGGAGAGTAACTTGAGTTCACGACACGTATATGGCAGTAACAACTGAGAGCATCCATGCGAAGCAGGGTTAGAAGGTGAAGAGTAGACGAGGTATTTTCGCCTTCAAATTTTCGAGAAAAATAACACTAGGAATCTTGACGACAGAGGCTGTAATGTGTTCTGTAATGAACGAACAAGTGAAACACACACGAATACGCACACGCGCGTACATTTTCTATTCAGGCAGAGTGATGTGGATTGTAGCGTAGTTCCAGAGCATAATGAGATGAGATTCTGATTATAGAAAGTTCCGCAAATTTGACGCGTCAGCTCGTTTTGAGAGAAAACGCAGAAATGCGTCGAGTTTACAATTGAATGGCGGATATCATGACGGTAAGACTAGAACACAGATGGTGTGCAGCTGTGAGACGCAAAGCCGCCGGAGTAGCACACATTGACCGTTCAGGACTAATCTCAGAATTATAATAAAAAATGTAAACACACACACAGCTTAGCTGTGTACCGTTGTTATAAATGTATTTTGAGATTTGTAGGGTGATGATATCTTCTCTATAAGTCAGTGTCAGCGCCCCCCGGCTACCTTCATCTCGAAGATGTGTGAAGGACACATTTGTCTTGTGAGCATATAACTAGTTCGTGCAGCCAACAGGGACGACCCTGGCAACCGATTAATCTAGAGAGCTGAACTATGCCTTAATTTCTATATGGATATTAATAATGGCTTGCCTGTTCGAATGCATGAGAGAGACGTGCGCGCCAAGTCGGTGTAATTACTTATCTGTCTTATAGCTTCCACGGCAATACATGGGAGCAGGAAGATCGATCGGTTAACACAGTGTGTTCTTCATTCCGTTTGGTAAATTTCAGGCATAATGCCTCTCACGCTGACTCCACAAACGCAAAGCCGACAGGAACTTAAGGACTATGCAAGCACAGGAGTATCTGAATTATTACTGGGCCTCTCGCACGTCACGTGGTGCATTAGGAGCACATTGATTGGTTACTGAAATATGGGTACTATTGAGAGTCCCCTTATGACGAATAGGTCGCGTTCGTATGCTTTTTCTTACATCCGCTACTACCAACCCTTCAAGTCGTCCACATATGTACGATTTTGCCGACCAAATTTCATCCTTCTAAAAATCTATCTTGGAATAGATATCTTCAAAATTGGTCAAATTGTTTAATACAAAATTGCGTCCTATAACACTTTATATACACTTCTGCTTTTTTCAAATTCCAGGCTTAACTCTAAAATATGATTTTTTTCATTTCAAAAAAAAGTCTAAAAAAATTCTTATTTTTCTAATTATCCAAAAGGAAATCCAGGGTAAAGGGTATAGTAGAAAGTTTTCTACGTCAAGTCGGTAAGGTTTGAATATTTTATGTTTTCAAATTTTCAAACTTTTTAAACTTTCAACTTTCTGGAAAAATCCTTAAAAATCTAAAAAATGCTAAAATTTTAAAAAAACTTTTTTATTTTTGTGTTTTACACTTATTATACTTATGCAATTGATCATTTATGCTCTAATGGCTTTATTAATCATAAGACATACTCTTAAATTTATTTATTGTGTACGGTCAATTTATCCTCTTCTGAGGTGTGTGTCTATGCCGCGACGTTCAGATAAACGAGTGAGAGAGGACAACTTTTATATGCCAAAAAGCATTTTAATAAATAACCAAATTCTTGTAATATGAACTTAACATAATTGATACAATCCACTAGCGTCCAACCTACGCTTCAAAAAGTCTCTTAAAAAGACACGCCATGTTTTACTACTCTTCAATTCACATTTTTTATTATTTTATATTTTATTCTCCTTAAGAAGTCCTAACGTAAAGTCTTGGTCAAAATTTCTTTTAGTTAAAATTTGCTATCTCTTACAAAATCAAAACTAAAAATTTTAAATACAGTTTTATCTCAGTCAAATAACCCCCCCCGCTCCGCAGCAACCGCGTGATCCGTTACCAGAGGGTGGGATTGGTGAGAGCGAAAAGTAATTCGTGTACATGCACAACTTAAAGAAATACTTTTCAACAATAAACAGAGTAGTTTTTTTCTAAATTTTGTACTTCTGTCTTCTCTTTAGCAGTTCTTTTTTTCCTCCTAAACGTCGAAATTTAAAACAAAACAATTTCTCATTATTCTTAAGTTCTCGGACTTACACAAAAACACATAATAAAAATTATTAAATGAAAGTTAGGCAATACTTCTTCCTTTATATTAAAAGCTTAGTTTTTCTTTTATGTGGATTTGTTATCAATACTTTAAGGTTTAAAATAGCCTCGTAAGTGGTTTTGGTTTACAAATTTTTGTAATATACTTTTCTAGGGGGGTTTTGGTGTAAGACGAAGTTAATACAATGAGGATGGAGGATGAAAGGGTAGTCAGAGATAAGAAGACATGAAAACGACACGATTAGCACGATTAATCATACGGACTATGCAACAAGAATTTAAAACGTACCATATGAGAAATTATTGCACAAGAACTATGTTCTAGTATACTACAGATTTACAGGACCTTTTAAATACGTAACGACGCTTCAACTACACAAAAAAATTCCAAAATTTTTGTATAAACACTCCATACACATATCTAAACAGTAAACCTAACAACCCTAAATCCTATCCTCTTAGTTATTTTTTAAATAAACCTTAATTGTTAACATAACCTTTATAGAATTATCAAACTTCATTGTCGTTTTTTCGATAATTTTATTTTCTTAACATCTAACACAACTGTTTTTTGGACATTACTCCTCTAAAAATCCTACTCCTCCCAGTTAACATTTGTCAAATTGGCACATTTTTCAAAATCGATTCATAACAAATAAACTTACAGTTTCGTTTTTCATGTACCTCAACTCAAAAATATTAATTTAATTGTCACTTAAAAAATTTTTCGTAAAAAATATGCTTCGGTTTATTTGTGTATAGTATGCTCAAAGAAAGCCTGTGTAAACCTTAGGAAATTGGGCTTACTTCAACCAATATTTTGGGAAGTTGTTAGTCCAAGTTGGGACACAACGTTATTTTGGTAAAAATAATTTGTGGAAAAAATCTAGGAAAAAAATCTGGGGTAAAAAACCCAATTTTTTTTTTGTCATTTGTTGTTGTTTTATATCGTACCGAGTTAAAATTGCACCAAAATCCTTAAAAGTGTTTGAAATTACGAAAAAAAATATTTTGAAGCATTTATTTTGGTTTCTAAATTTTGTCAAAAATTTAGGGTCAAAATGAAAAGTTGACATGGCCCCCAAGAGACGCCGAATAAATTAAACAAAAACACTTCATACCATTGTCAAACAAGTTTTGTGCTTTCAGATGCAGTATGAGTCGAAACTGTAATTCTCAAACTGGTGGAGGAGATAGCTTTTGCCTCAGCCTCCCAAACTGACCATTTCAATATTTGATTTTTGTTTTTTTCGCGTTTTTGTCCGCTGAAAGCTAAATGTTAAAACAAAAGCGATTTTGCATTATTTGTGAGGCTTCTCCGGAGCCTGACACAGAAAAATAATAAAAAATGATGAAAATTGAAGGAGTAGGTACGAACTGCGTGTCTTTTTATGAGGCTTTTTAAAAGCGTAGGTGTTGGCGTGGGTGGAATTGTATCAGATTACTGTTAGGTTCGAAATTACCGCAAAGGTTGATTTTGTTAGTGACAAATGTTTTTGGAATGTCACCTTTGATAGTTTGGCGGGAAATGACCTTGGAAGAGGCTCAAATCAGCAACACCCACTCCTTTAAGGGAGTACTGGTCGCATTTTNCGTGATCTGTGAAAATTTGAGCTCAATTTGATATACCGTCTGGGAGGAGATAGTTTTTGCAGTTCGGAAAATGTCACCTTGTTACGATACTGTACCTATTGGTGTAACGGTCAAAAATAATTTGTGATGTACTTTTTCGCAAGATTCAGGATAGATCTACAAATTAGCATTTTCGGTTTTTCTCATGAACTGTTAGTTTTCAGTATATTTCACCGAGAAAATGTCAAATCAGAGTCGCATACCCCCTTAAGGGGGTGGCATCGACTCGGAAGACTGAAGTCAATTTAACTTACGAAATTAACTTTCTGGTATCTATTAAATCTCCGTATGTCAACTGATTGGATGGTCGCGCGAATATCGTTTCTGAATTACTGATGAAATTTACAACACTTGTTTGTGACACCGGTTAGTGCCATTTGGCACGCAATTTAAAGAAATTTTATTTGTGCAAAAAAATCTCAATAAAATTTCGGGTGTATTAGGCGTCATTGCTTTTGATAGTCAGGACATTTTTTAATACTAAATCACAATTGAAGGAACTTTTTAGCGAAGTACACCCGGAAATGGCTTACATTTCTTAATATCGTCTCGAAAAATTCTGACATCGGGTTTAGTTGGAAATGGAGTTTCAATGGAAAGTGGTTTTTAATATTTTTACAGATACTCAGTTATGTTAAAAAATTAAAAATATATACGTTTGCAAGAATGAACACTTTTATTGAAGATAAAAAAAAATCTGCCCCCTTAAATTATAATATCAAATATTTTTCAAATTGATATTTGTAAATTTTATTATTAATTGTATTTCAATAAATTCACTTGAAGTACTTATTTATTGATGTTTGTTCTGGAAAAAATTAAAGGTATTTTATCATACTTTAATGTTTATCAAATTACCTTATTTGATAATATACTTCCGATTTTATATACAATGCAGTTGATGCACGGTGCTTTTTTGAGGGTGAACAGGGAACTTGGGATTCCTATGATGGGATTAATAATAAAAAATACGCGGAAAAGAAGCAGCTCGGGGCGAAAAAAAACTTTGGCCGAGCCCCTTTTTTTGAATTATGCCTAGCTGTGATTAAATTTTTCTGTGTTTGAATAATTTCCTTTCCATTTTGAAAGGTTAGACAATACTTTGTTCAATTTGTTTTTATCAAAATGCTTTAGAATCTGAAAGGATATGTTGGTTTGCATGGTTAATGCGTCATCTGTCCCAGATAGCGCCACGCGGACAGGGATATTGAAAAAAGGGCTGGGATTTTTTTTTCGCGGAGCTGATTTTTTCGCTATTTTATTTTGCAGGGGTAGTGTTGTCTGCTTTTTGGTACCTTCATTCGCCTCCAAAACAGTTCAGGGAGTTGTAAAATCTGCGGATATGTTTGTAAATTCTTGCCTTCGTCTAAGATTACACATCTCAAGTAAACTTGTTACTCCTCCGCCGGTGGTGAGTCTTTCTGAGACTAAGTTTTTCAATGCTATCTATCTTCTTTTACCCCACATAACAAGCGTCTAAACATTTACACAATAGACCAAAATGTGGTCGGAGGATTGTTTCAAATTTTGACATTTTCTTTTTCGTGAATGCTGCATTTGACCCGAGGTTTTTCGATTCAAGACCTCTTTCTTTTTAGAGGTTTAGGAATAAGCCGTTTTTTGATAGGTGAGATTTAATAATGCGTCATCATGTGGTCGGTAAGGATTTTTGGATTTATTCAGAAAATTGACTTGGAGTAAACCGGAATGAAAAGTTTGAAAAAAGGTTCGTCTAATCGCAAC
>SCLH01002313.1:63980-77374 GCA_004367855.1 Oikopleura vanhoeffeni
GTACGAACTGCGTGTCTTATTAAGAAGCTTTTTTAAAGCGTAGGTGTTGGCGTAGGTGTATCAGATTACTGTTTAGTTCAAAATTACCGCGAAGGTTGCTTCTGTTAGTTACAAATGTTTTTGGAATATCACCTTTGCTAGTTTGGCGGGAAATGACCTTGGAAGAGGCTCAAATCAGCGACACCCACTCCCTTAAGGGGGTGGTGGAAGCAAAATTAGATATTTTTGAATCGGCTTTCCTGAACAAACTAAGAATGCGAAAATGTTCATTTCACGATAGATCCCGAGAAAAGAGTTCAATTGGTCACTCTGAGAAAACAAAAAAAATTTCAACCGCACAAACTCTACGGGCACTAGAAAAGTACCAAAATCAATTCTTAAAAAGTTATGTTTGGCTTCGTCTATTAACGATTCTCATGATTTTTTTTCAATAATATTTTATTTTCATTATCTTAAGACTTTCAAGGGCGAATTTGAAATTTCCAGCTGAAACTCGAAATATAAATTTTTTGGTCATTTTCGAAATAATTTCAGATAAAAAAGTGCTTCAATCAAAATATATCGTCTTGACGTAAGCCAACTTTCTCGTCTGTGTTTCACTGGCTTTCTTTTGAGCCTAATTTCGAAAAAATTGAAGCACTTTTTTTTTTGGAAAATGACCAAAAAAATCATATTTCGAGTTTTAGCTGGAAATTTCAAATTCGCCCTTGAGAGTCTTTAGATAATGAAAATAAAAGATTATTGAAAAAAAAANAAAAAAAACACCGGAGGAACAGCCTATAAATTCCAAATAAAAATAACGGTTGAAACGACTGTTCCAAAAGGTATTAGAAATTTTGTAAAACTAAAATGTGAATGTCGGTATAGTTCGGGAGATTATAGTATGCCCCCTAGTTCAAATTATGCATTTTGCCACAGCATAAAAAGTAACGGTTTGTCATAAACTAAAATAAAGAATTTTATTTCGATTTGATTCGCAAATGAATTCGAAAAATAGAATCCTAGAAGTAAAAATTCAAATTTACTCTAAAAATTTTTTCGAAAATTTCTAGAGCAGATAGAAACTTTTCGTTTTGACCATTTTAGTCGGCGTAGTTCGTTGTACAATTCTTCTTTCACACGTTCTTTATTAGCTTCCTCCATGTTTTTCATTTTGTCCTTCTTTTTCAGTTTTTTTGATTTTCTGGTTCCAGACTGAAAATAAAGTTAAAATTTGAACGTCAAGAATTTTTTCAGTGAGGGACAATTCTGAGATTTATTTGGAGAAGTATTATTGCAAAAATTTGGAACGTTAGGTAGTGATAGTTTCTGGATAGTTTGGGACTAATCAGAGTCGGAGGTTAGGAGTCTGCAATTAAAAACAGATCCGATTAAAATCATAATGAAATATCGAAATTAATTGGAGATTGAATATACAATAATAGCAATTTAGAATTCTCATAAATTAGAAACTTACTATCAGGGAGCTTAATTTAAAAGTTCTTTTTCGGCTGATCGGTGCATATGGTGAGTCTTTCTTTAAATTTCCGGGAATCAGTCTGGTTTTATCGCTTTCATTATTGTCACTGTTAACTAAAAGAAATTTTTACTACATAATATTGCAAAAAGATAACTTGAAGGCAAAAATGTGACATTGAATTTAAAAATTAACTATCAGTGGTTCAAATTTGAGTTTAATATAAAATTCGAAATTCTAGGATTGGGTGTTTATTAGCCTTCAAGGTTTTACGGCGTAATTTTAGTACTGTTTGTGTTTTTGAACCAAAACCTTTATTCTAAATTTGAAGGCCACGTGATTATTCTTACACTTCGCCGTAATAGACAAAGTCTTAAAAACTTTTGAAGATGTTCTTCACTTTTTCGAAAAAGTGTTTTAAGCATTTTTGAAAGAAAATAGTACTATTTTTGCAAACATTATTCCTTGAATATATGGTCATGTGATTATTTTTGGGTTATGGTCTATGGTAATTCACTGTAGATAAAATAAGCAAATATTAATTCACAATTAAAATTACGCGAACCGAATTGATTCGAGAGGCTTACCTAGATAGGTTGGATTGATAGGTTTTTAGTTTCGATCATATGTGGGATTTGTGTGTTTTTGGAAAATTGAAATGTACAAAGTAGGACTGGATGTGATCTCATTTTAGGGTTTTTTTGTGCGTTTTTGAAGATTGTTTACGAATAAATTTGATAAATTAAAGAAAACATTTATAATTCCAGTTTTAAAAATTCTCTTTTAAAGCCTTCAAATAACACAAATACAACGATTTTCACCATAAGATTTTTTAAAATTTTAGAGACAAAATTAACAATTTTGTAAATGATTTTGAAAAACAATTTACACAAAAATGAGTCACGTGGTTTTACAAGAACGAATCCTATAATGTCTTTCTCTATAAACATTTCTCTGGCAACACCAAATTGATCGTAATATTTGGCGGGACGATCATAGCCAAAGTTTGGGTTGAAATTATAAACAATTGCAAACTCTTTACGATGACGAAAAGACAAATTAACAATTTCATTTTTATAAATTGAACGATATAAGGCATAATATTCCTTAATTTCATTGCCATCCTTAATCAAACTGACTTCATTTTGAATGAACTGCATTGTAAGTTTTTTTTGGTGTGTTAAATTAAAAAGATTAAAATAATCGGGAATTTAATTATGAGACCTATTATTCTTGAAACGAAAACGAAAAAAAAATGTTCTTGATTACACGTGAAAACTGTTCTTTAAACGAAGAAATAAAAACAATAGCATTTTAATTGTACCTGGTGTAATTTCATACAAAGTTGGCATTTCTTCTTTCTTTCTGGAGTTTTTTGCTGGGATTTCGGTAACACCAACATCAACTTCCATAGCACTGTTTTCGCTTGTGGAGCTTGAACACCCGGAGGAAACAATTTTGAATGTGTCTTTCGACTTTAGCAAGTTGGGCACAGCATTTTTTCGAGCTTTTTGGACTGTTTTTCCGGGAGTACAATTTCGAATATTTTTCGAGGAAAAATTTCTACGGAGGCTGGGCCGATCGATTAACTAGTGAATAGACATTGAAGCGGGTCAGGTGTAGGAAAAATAAAAACACTAAGTTTTTTTCTAAAAAGGGGGAGTTTGATATAATCTGTCACATTTTTCACTTCGGAAAATATAAAAACCACAAAATTAGATTTCAAAAATGAAATATGTTTAACAAATAGAACAAAACAAATTAGGACATTTTTAGAAAATGGATTTGGCTACAGCACTCTTGCAGGTAGGTCGTTAATTTATTTTCTAGGAGTTTTTGTGTGTTTTTTGAAGAATTGTAAATGTAGATTTATAATTCCTAAAAAATTTTTCTGATGGGGATAGCTCCCCGGTTTTACAAAAAAAATGGAGTGAAAAGTTTCGTATCTTAATAATAAGTTTTTCACCTGCTTATTTCCAAATTCAGAAAGGTCGATGGGTTCTCCTTTGAGCCTGCTATATAACAGATTTTTTACTTCCGATCCATCAATTACGTTAGTTCCGGCTTCCTCAAGAATAGAACTTAGCCGATTTTCCTCTCCGTTTTGCCATTTTTCTGAAAACGAATTTAAAACGGAGTGGTTTAGACTTTAGTTTAAGTAGTGATATGGACTTCATTTAAATATAGTCACTAACCAATAAATTCTTCGTTGTTACACTCTTCTTGAGTTAAAACCCTCAGTTTGTTGCTAAGATTCCCTAATTGCATTCCTGAAAAAAAATATGTTAAATAAATTATAACGTAAATAAAAGCTTCTCGTGGAAATTCCGATTTTAAAATTGAATTAAAAATTTGTTTAATAGGAAAAAGGCTTTACACGTAAAAAGTTAAAATTAATGTAGCAAATATACAAATTTTAAGGAAATTGATAGTTGGATTCAGACTGAAACCGATTTTTAAGATTGTATTTTTTATTGTTATATAAAAAAATAATATATAAAAATTAGAAAGAAGGCTTGGATTAATTACCATTATTACGTTTCTCATTGATAAATAAGTGTTCCATTTCTAATTCTACACCAGCTGAAAAATTAGCATCCATTTCAGAGAGGAATTCGAGTGCAAAGTCCTCAGGATTGTTCAAATTATCTTCTTTAATGGATAATTGCATTGACAATCCGTGGTTTATACGACTTAAACACTCTTCACGAGCCTGAAAATGCAATTTTTAGTTCATTTTTAGAAAAATGGTCATAACAAAGAAATTTTTTTAAGAAAATATTAGATATTCAAATTTTTTTAGGCCATAAGGACACAAATAAAAAGAATCAAATATCCGAAATTTAGAAAAATAGATAAAAATAGTATAGAAATTATTGACATAGCAATTTACATTTTATGTACTTAACCGAACGTTCTGTAACAATTTAAGTAATTACCTTTTTCAGATCTTTTAACACTGGTTTCAGATTTGCCTTTTTTATTGAGTTTTCAACCAAGTCGTTGATTACTTTTTTGAGGTTTTCTTGTAAATCATTTACGGCGGAACTACATTTAACTGCCACACATGCCCGATTTGTACGTGTCATGGACTTATTCACAGCTTTCTTTAGGGCAATTAATTGGTTCCGGGATTCTAAGGCATTGATACTTATACCTTCCAACACTGAGATCACAGATTGTATTACGTTCTGAAAATTAGATTTTCAACAACAAATTTCAAAGGTTTTATAAAAACATATTAAATTATTTAGAATTCATAGGGTGTGCGTCTGTATTGAATCTTGAAAAACAATAAAACGAAATTTAACAAAAACGAATATATTCTTTAAATTTGATTTTTGAAAGAAAATATCAAATTCAAGAATACATATATTAAGACACGAAAATCGTTTTGCACACCAAAAAATGGAACGAGTTAATGTGAATTTGAAATAAAATTACCGATAAGTTGTTAGAAACATTTACGACCACGTTCCAATTTTTGATTTCAATTTGTTTTCGATTTTGTTCGACGCACGCCGCAGATTTTCGTTCCAAAATTTTTCTGATTTCGAATAATTCCTCCTCCACCCGGTTTTTCTCGTTTTCTCTCATCTAAAATATTTAGAATGAAAAAACGAAATTGTAATTATACAAAAAAATCTAGAAATTTGTGGCGCGGTTTTTTTTCTCTCTCACAAAATAGATTGTAAAAATTTTTAAATAACGAACAAACTTATTTTTTAAGTCTAAGAGGTTTAACTTTCAGATATTTTCGGCGCAACCAAATAAAGAAAATCTAGGCTAAAATAATTTAGGATAAATAAACAAATAAGTTACACTCGACACAGAATATTCATACAAATAAATATTTCGTAGAGTTTAAGAAATTAGTGTAAAAAGTACCTTTAGAATTTGTATGTCATTGTTTTCCTCTAGATTTAGGATAACATTTTCGAAGCCATCACATATCATTTTGACACAACTTTTTTTTCCCTCCAGTAGCATTCCAATGAGACCTTCATCATTTACGTTATTTGCATCAAATTCACTGTCTTCTACAGTAACAAATTCCTGAATTTTAAAGGTTGGTTTCATGAGATTTGTTATAATTGTAAATCATAATTTAGTTAAAATATTATAAATAAACCAGGGACCATAATTGTTAGTGCGGAAACAGCCTTAAAAAAAATATAAATCCGACATAAATTTGAAAAAATTAGCAAAATTAATGGATTAAACATTTGTAAATTTCGTTTTGAAATAAGTAGCAGAATAAATTTTGAATTTTTTTAACGAGAAATGACTTGAAACAAATTCAAGATTTAAAGAAATTGTTTATAAGCGACATTTAAGTTTACCTGAAAATTTGGTTGAGGTTTACGCGTAATAGTGGGTCTTATACGGTTTTCTTCGGCCACTACACTTTCTTCATTAGTCCCCCACGCGTTAAAAGAATCGGTTAAATTGGTTTTTTCGGAAGTGTTTGTTTGATCGAGATGGTCTTCTGAACTTATTAGTAGAGTTTCGCTGTCGGTTGTTGAATTACCCTGAAAAAAATGGTTTCAAATAGAAATTGCCACTAAATAACTTTTTAAAAAAAGTAAGATATGTTATCATTGAAAAGTAATAACTTAATTCAAAATAAATTTTACACACCTTGGCAAAATTTGGTTCGTAGTCAGAATTATCGGTTTTCATATTTTCATCTGAAGAGGATAAAATTTTACATTTGACCGGCTTTTTTTTACCTCCGGCACCTTTTTCGTTCCTCATTTTGGAATTTTCTTGGGTGGTTTTCCGTTTTTCCAGTAGGTCCTAGGATGACAGTGAAAATAGACGAGGGGGATTTTAAAATCAATTAAAAAAAAAAACGAAAATTAAAAAAATTCAAATTTTCAGATTTATTACCTGAGATTTTCTAACATCTAACTCGGTACCCAGTGTTTTAATTACTTTCCTGAAAAATAGGTTAAAATAAAGAAAAAAATAAAAAAAAAAGATTCCACGAATTTGTGATAAAATTGAATAAAAACCCTTTAACTTTCACACGGGAAGTACCATCGATTAACTTCATCAAATGTAGTACCATAGTACTACACCCTGCCCAATGTTCTTGAACATCTTCCAATAGTTTGACATGACCCTGTAAAAGTTTTTTATAAAATTTGAACAAATAGAAAGGGAGGTTTCTTTCCGCCGGCTTAATATCTGTAATTTGAATAAACATGTACATTTGTAAAATGGTTTTGAACTCAGTTCATCGGGTTTTATTTTTTTTCATTTTAAGGCGGTATCCGGAGGAAATATGTTTTGAATTGGCGTTTTGAGCATTTGTACAATTGCACAATAAAAAGTCTCATGCGTTAGTTTGAACTATGTTTTCTCTACTTGTACAAAGGACGCCGTCTGATTTGGTGATTATAAGACGCCGAGATTGGGCGGGCGGAGAGAAGCCTTTTTTATTGATAAAACAAATATTTGAGCAGAAAATTTATCGAAAACAAATTAATTTTTACATAAAAAAACTAAAATAAATTACAAAAATTAACCTTTAAGGACAACATCTCTCGAATGGGCATGTCATGGAAATTATTTAATCGATCATTGTTGAAGTAAAAAGGCTGACACGGTTGGAGAGCATCTAGATTGGGCATTAGGTTCGGAGAGTTCGAATTAATTCTAATAAATCTTATCATTTCTCCGAACATAGTGCTTAATTCCTCCAATTTCAAAATTTCGTCCACAACAATGTTTTCCCCCATTAAGCTTTTAGCAGCCCCAGGTCGAAAATTCCGGGTGAAAGGTACTTCGGACTTCTCTAGAATTCAAATTATGAGTAAGAGATGATATTTTTTTTACAAATTTTGAATTAAAAAAAAAGGAATAAAATCATTTGTTAATTTACCTATATGACAACCATTGACCAAATTAATTTGTAATTGGGCAGCAAATAAGTTCAGATCTGTTGTATAGTTGACATCTGGCGTTTTTTCCAAAACATATGCCTCTTCAATCAAATCGATAGAATCCGTAGAACGAATTTGCGACTGAAATATAATTATTTAGGGAGAAAAATTACAAAGATAGCGAAAGGGGTGCATTTAAAAAAAAAAATTTTTGGATGGTTTTGAATCTAAAATATGAACAAAAATTTTTTGAAAAAGTTTTTTTTCTGACAAATTTGAATAATGATGAAAAGTAAATTAAAAATGGGAAGTTATATTATAAACTTACTGATTCTAGAAAGTTTCTCCTTCCCCGAACATTTCTAACAGTAACATTACTTCTGATTTTTTCCACAACATGGCGGATTTTAGTTTGATCGGACCTTAATTCCTCAAACACATTTTCTCGTTCTTGCTTCTGTTTATTTCTCAATACCCGCTCAGGAATTTTTCTGTAAGAGTTGAAAAATTACTTCAATTTTGTTAAATTAGAGCACAAAAATAATTAACATAAAAATTTTTTTCAAAACCGAAAAAGTCAAAGCATTATTTGACAGCGAAACTCTTACAGAATCAAAAAAATTTTTTTACAACTCGGCTAATAGTATTGTCATCGCTATCATCAACAATCTGTATTTGAGGATATTTTCGGAGATTGCAGAAGGGGATTTCAGGCGCGGTGATGATGTTTTCGGATCGAGTAACGGATTCAACCTGGAAATTTAAGAGATGTATTTTTTCAGACATCTCCTCCGACATTAAACGAGTCCGTTCATCGTTGACCCGACTTATTTCCTTCATTTTTTCTATCTCCAGTAACAAACGAGACACTTCATCGCTGGAAATGTTCTCATTAGACTTGTGTACACCCCTTTTTGTAATCATTTCTGTGATTTGCTCAAAGCCTAAATATTAAAAGTTTGTTATTGGAAATGGAGAGTTGAGGGAGGTGAAATAATTGAGTTTTTTCAGAGGACCGAATTAATTTTAAGTTCAACGTTCAATACCACTTAAAAACGTAATTAACATAAATTTAGCGAACAAATTTAGAATTACTTTACTTTAAAAATAGTTCCTGAGACGGGGCGAAACAGTAAAAATAATAAATTTTTTTTGGAATTATAATTGTAACAAAAATCACACTTGATGATAAAAATGTTTTGGTTGGGACACGAGTTATTAAAACAATACTAACTTCCGGGTGGTATTTGATTGTCGGAATCGGAGCTTGCTTGGGGTAGTTTTCTTCGAATTTCTAGAATTTGCTCTCTCTCTTTTCCTAGAGTCGAACTTCCATGTGGGAGATTAAGGCTGGGGGATTTTGACACCCTGAGAGACTTAGAGCGAACTTTATGTGCATGAGACTTAGATTTCACTTCGTCGGCAATCAGAGGTTTTTTCCGAGTTTCTTCCTTTCGTTTTTGCAAATAACTAAATGTACATTTTAGCTTGACTTAGAATGTACAAAATGAAAATTTTTTTTTTGGTAAAGGATTTGGGGAATATTGCGAATTAAGAAAGTAGACAAAAATTTCAGAGAAGGGAAACAGTTGATCTGATAACATCCGGAAATTATATCAACCAGAAAAATGTTTTTATATCCAATATCACGAAAATCTAAAATGTGATAAAAAAATAAAAATTTTAGGTCTCTCACTCGTTATAATCATCAATTGAGAAATCTTCACAGAATTTGTCTAATTTGGTATCTAAATCCGTTTTTGACATCTCATCCTGCTTTTTGTCGGGCAATTTATCCATTTTTTAATCAAAAACAAAAATTTAAATGCGTTTGAAAGAATGAATAAATTTAGTTCGCAAAAATATAAATGCGAAAATTAATTACAGTCAATTAACGCCACATGTTTAGGGAAGAAAAGCGAATTGAAATTAAAAACCACAGCTGAAAGAAATTGCGCGCAGTTTTTTAAAAAATTTAAAAATCGCCAGATAAATTCAATTCAAATTCGTGCTATGCGCAATTTATGCGCAATTTAAGCGCAATTTATGCGCAATTTTTGGGTGACAATTTCATGCGATTCACATTTGAAATTTAAACCGAAACCACTTTCTATTTTCACCTAGTGTCAGAAAAAACTATAAAAATTCGCCATAAAACAAAAATTCCACGCAGTACCAAAATGACTCTAAATTTTTGCAGTTAAATAAATAAATACCGGTAAATTTTCCGGAATATGTTTTTTGGAACGTAAAATGAAGACAAAGAAGACAGCGGCAGAAGAATAAGAAAAATATGTTTAGATTAATTCAATAATAAGAATCTATTTTTTATTTCTGCCGCTGTTTTTGTCTGAAGTAAATATCTTCAGATATTTTCGAAAAAACAATTTTCGAGAATACAAATTTGAAAAATATACAAAAAAAAATAAGTAAAACCGGAAAATAATAATTTTAAAAAAAAGTTAGTTAAAACAAAAAAATTCAATCGTTAAATTTAGCTTTTTTGGGGCTTTTTGGACTTGTTCATTTGGACTTTTGATTGGGGATTTTTTTGGTGAATTATACATGTAAATTATCCTGAGTAGGCGGTCTGAACCCTGTATACTATTTTTGTGATAACAAACTTGTAGATACAAAATGAGAAGACGTAAAATCACAAATACCTACCTAAAAATTTATATTGGTAATGCTAGACTGCCACGGAATAACCAGAATTACTGTTACCTTTACCAAAACTTCTGACTAATTTAAATTTTTGGGTAAATCACAAATAACACAGATACGTCTAAACATGTTTAATATTATAATAAAAACCAAATACGTATTTCACTCATAAAACCAAGTTCATCACAAAAATAAAAAAAAAAATATTTATCACAAAAATACAGGAAAAATTAGATTGTTGGATCGGATATTTCATGTTTTTTCCGAAGTTTCCGGTTAGGGGGCCATTCTGACGGGTTTTCGAGGTTCTGGGGGAGTTGGGTTAACTATTGGGAAAAAAAGCAAATGTAGATGAAAATTAAAATTTATCAAAATATTTCCTGCTATTTAGAGCAGGTAACATGCTCAAAACAAAATAAATTGCAAAATTAAAATGCCAACCAAAATAAGTTTAACTCGCCAAATTTTTATTTTTCTTTAGAAAATTTATTGAAAAATACATTGTGGTTTTGTTGTAAAATAGGAATCAGACAGAATTGTACAGTAGGTGATCAAAGATTGATAATTTCTTATCGTTCACAATACTTCTTTCTCTTCTATAAGCAATATGAATAGGTCGAATGATTTTGAAGTATGGGGCATCCATATAAATATTTTAGAAAATATACAGAAAATGATGAAAAAATAAAAATAAAATGAAAATTTTTTTAGCAAATGTCATTCTTGCTTTTTATACATCTGTTTATCTGTTATTATGATTAAAACTGTACACAAAATTATTCGCAAATCAAGTCGTTATGAGCAATAAACTAGCTTTCCTTACTACCGAATCGTGTATACTGTTTAGTATCACAAAAAAAAAAAAAAAATTCTGCGAGTTAGTTTACTAAGAAAACATGTTTAATTTTGTCTTTCACTGTTAGGCAACACAGCTAAAAATGCGGTTGACTTTGAAAATTCTAGAGCAGATACTGTTTTCTGGTTAAGACCATTAAATTTTCGGTGCTGACTTAGTCAGGAAAAATATTTTTATTTTCGATTTGTTATTTGTAAATGCCTTAAAAAAGTCGCTTTCTCCCACCCCCTAAAGCAAAAAAATATTCGAATTTGAAAATTCTAGATTTTTGTTCTAGATTGTTTGAAAAAAAAATTGCCACCATGAGATTCCTTGGTCAACTTTAGTCAACCGATATTAATCGTATCAATAAATTAATTCTATAAAGGGCTAAAAAAAACCGACACCTACCCCCTTAATCCATCATAGGAATCCCAAGTTGTTCAGCCTAAAAAAAAGCACCGTGTGATGTGATCCGCATTTTTAAACGTTTAACATAATGACAAATATATTTTATAACAAATTTGTTCTAGAAGAAACTTAATTTTATGATTTATTGTACCAGATGAATGAGATTTTTAATCCGACAGTAGTTTTGAAAGACCACTTTTCATATTATTTTTTTGTTATAATGTATACTGTCGTGTATACTAATTGCTGGTTTTCCACATGTAGTAGGTAGTATCCATGTGACTTAAATCTTACATCAGCTCGGGAATTTAAAATATTGTTAATAATAAAAAGTAATTTTAAGTCTTCAAGTTCAACATTTATCCGAAAATCGTTATATCGCAAAATGTGAAAGTGGTCCAGAATTATTAGATTTCTACAAAAAATCTCAACTTATCGCTGGAACATGCATGGGTGTTGCTCGACATCCGATGTTTGCACAATTGAAAGCTGATTATGCAATCGTTGACGAGGCAGCTCAAGTGTCTGAACCTATAGTAATTGGTGCACTTTTCCATGCAGGTATTTTACGCTTGCTTGAGCAAAAATACAATTCTCTAAATATTATTTTAAAAATTTCACTAGAGATAATGAACTAACATTCGAGATTTTTTGGAATTTTAAATGTTTGCATTTATTTTTATGCTCTAATTAGAGCTATGAAGCTCATGATCAGATACATTTAAAAACAAATATTTTATTTATATTCCTCGCTACCTAACTGGTACAATATTTTGGATTTTTTTTATTTTTGCTTATATTTATTAGAGCCGTTAAAGTCATAATTGCAGAAAAAGACTCGAAAACGTACTTTTTATATCTTTTCATAGACATCATTTCCTCGACATTTTATGGTTTTTGAAATATCAAAAAGAGTACAATTTGAAAACTTTTATGATTTTTACATTTTAAAATTCTTGATTCGAAAACAAATTTCAGTTAAAAGTTTTTTTACAAAAAAAGTAATTTAAACTGCTGGCTGTATTTCATTTGTATACCCAAACCTTTTCCATTTAAATTCAAAGTACGAAATAAAACAATTTCAAACTACAATATAGTTTTATTAAGGGCCTCGGTGCTATTTGACAGATCCGGATATCGGCGCTTGATGAAAAACTTTTTACTGGGAATATATATTTCCTTCAATATACCAGCAAAGTTATGTTTCACAATCTAGGCAACTTTTGAATTTTCGTATTATTGCTTTTTTACTAAATTTTGAGTTCGAATTTAACTTTTAGAATTCGTCAAATTTTGAGATATTTTTGGAAAAAGTTCCGAAAATTATGAAAAATTTTCCTTATTTTTTTTTGAATTATTTGTATCGAATCAACCAGAAAAACTCTACAAAATGGCCACTTTAACTTTTCGAGTAGGTGACCACATATTTTTTATATGCTCTTTGAAAAATCATATGACATTTTTTTGGGATTTTTGGTCGAAAATATTTTGAAAATTTTCTTCTTTTCATGTTCAATTTTCGAACTAATTTTTTTGGAATCACCGGCTGAAAATATTGAGAATACCACCTTTTATTTTTTTCAAATATGTCCCCGTTTTGTTTCTTCGCTCTTGTTTATACTCTGAAGCATAATTTTCGCAACGAAACTACGGTTTGGCAGAAATCCATCGAAGCCCTATTTTATCCAGAATTAAAAACAAATTCTTTCACCGAAACTTGCCGAATTGGTAAGCCGACCCATCCACAATTTAAAATTTATTTAATTAAACTCATGAAAAAAAATATTTTTTTTGATGTGCTAAAATTTCGGTTTTTTCAAAATTTAGACACCTTCGATAGCAAACGTGCGTTTTTGAGTGTTTTTTTCAAAAGACGATTTATAAAGTAAAAATAATCGATCTGAAAAAAATCAGATTATACGAAGTAAGCTCAAAAGTGGGCAACTTTCGTTCGAAAAAGTTTTTATCCAAAAATTTGAAGTGTCAAAAAGTTTACCACATCAAGAGAAAAAAAATGAAAAAAGTGCAAATCTGTCAAATTGCACCGAGGCCCTTTAAAGCAAAATCGGCAAGGGTACAAAACGCAGGCCAAAAAATATGGCCCGCTATGGGGCCCATTGAGGGTAAAACGACCTCA
>SCLH01002313.1:77395-91841 GCA_004367855.1 Oikopleura vanhoeffeni
AGAAGAATAAAAACTGGTTATTGCCTCGACAATTGAAATTTTCTTCAAAAAATGGCGAAATTATTGATCTTTTTGTAACCGGTACGAGATCATACCAAAAAATTCTTAGATTTTTGAAAAAAATTCAGACAAACTCCGGTGAAAGCGGTCTCGGTGGGCACATCTGAGATGACTATCAGGAGTATGATGAAACTGTAAGGGTTTGGCTAACATTGTGGCTTGATGTAACGAAAAGGTGATAGGGCCTTTACACGATGTTTATATAGTCCAGCGTAGTATAGAAGTGCTCTGTTATGTCAGTTTCCTGAAAAGTAATTTATAGCCAAATGTTTAAATTTTCGAGATTAGATGGCTTTTCAGCCGTGCTATCTCAGTAGGATAATGCTCAAAATTCTTCCAATGAGACACCACGACAAAAGATTCAGCGATAAATGATTAACATTTTTAGATCTTTCTGGCTGCGATAATCTCACCCCTTGCAACCTCGCAAGTGAAACAGACCCGTCATAAGAGCCATGAGGAAACAGTCTTCCTACATATTTGACAGGGATCCGTCATCATTACTGTTTTTTGGGAGCGGTTATCTCCGCGGGATTTTGTACCATCGTATTTTGGTTAAGTGGAACTTTTTGGCTATTTGGGGCAAATTCAGATTTTATTTGTGCCCGGGATGCAGATATCTCTGAATTTGCATTTCGATTAGCACCAAGTAAAAAATCGTACCAAAGATTGTGGGTATTGGCAGAGTGGTCTTCGAGATCCGTTCTGTGAAGTCTAGCGCTGTATAAGAGTCACGACCGGATTCAAAAATCATTACAGACCATTCCTTATTTCAGACTTTTGAGAAGTGAGTGAACTCTTAAATTGCGTCACAGGACTAATAGGGGTGCCACATGTGTCAAGACTTGTTTTTCAAAAACACATAAAAATTCAAATTTTCGCATGAAAAAATTGACCAGTTCGGACCCATTTTTAAATTCATTTTACCGAATAAAAAGATGTTATCCCTGCTCACACGGAACTGTAATATTGAAGTAGCTCGTAGGCAAGGGTACAAAACGCAGGCCAAAAAATATATGGCCCGCTATGGGGCCCATTGGCGGTAAAACGACCTCAGGAAGAATTCGAAATAGGTTAAGCTCTAAATGGTCCACGAAAGCCGCTAGAGAGCAAAAACGCAGGCATATAGGCAGGCTAAAAAAATACGCCTATTGGGACGAATCGGACCCCAGGAATCCAAATTCAAAATAGGTTAAGCTCCAAATTGACACGAAAGCCGCTAGATAGCAAAAACGCGGGAAGCCATATTCAGTCTCAAAAAAAATGAGGCTACGAGGTAAATCGGTATCGGAATAGCCGAAAATGACCGTCTTCGGGGGGGGGGTAGGATGTAATATGATTCCAGAGAAACCTAAAATGACCATTAAAATTTGAAAAATGCCCACTCCCGCCGCTAGACAGCAATAAGTAAAAATTAATTTTTTTTTTGAAATAATGTAGATGTTCTTGTTCGCAATCAAATTTTGCATTTCTTACAATATTTTCTCAAATGAATACACAAAGTTTAGAATAACTTTTTATGAAATTGGCCTTTTTCAAAAAAAGTTTTCGTTTTGTCGATTTCTATCATCACAAAAACTATCGAATTTAATTTTTTTGTTGTAAATTTCGCTGGAATTTACATCGATATCATATTTTTCTAAAAAAATTGTTCTTGAGAGATATAAGATATTGACTTTCTCCTTGCTACCAAAGTTAATCTGTATATGCCTATCTTTCTGTAGGCAGGGTTTTTCAAACAAAAAATATTTAACGTAGCCTTTTTTAATGAAACCCACTCCTGTCAGCATAATAACTCCGAGATTATAAGAGAGATCGACAAACGGTTTATTTGTATCATGTACCAAAGTAAATGTTTGACATGGAAAACTTTTTTCCTTTTTTCCAAGTCAACTGGTTCACTGGTTATAGACTTCTGAAATTAGCGGTTTTCTGAAGCAAAACATGGAAAATTTCGAAAAATATTTTTTTGCATAAATATATTGATCTAAAATTTTTTATTTCAACATTATTTTCAATTGTAATGCCTCCCGGCGGGCCCTACCGGGGACTGTAGTAGATATTATTGTGTACACTTGGGCATGAAAACACTTTTTGATGTAAAAAAACAACGATTGATGCAAGAAAATATGATTCTCATGGTTAACCGTCTAATGTTATTCCATAAAATTAAATCATTCTATTTAAAATCATCAAATTTAGATTTTTTATTAGGCTTCTCTCTTTAATCATTATTAAGATATCATTGCCTCCCGGCGGGCCCTGTCGGAAGCTGTGACATGTTACAATTGTTGTTTAAAAAAAAAATTTGTGCACTAAGGCAATGGCAAAATTTTTTTCTTGGGTACATGATACAAAAAACATAGGAATTTTCGAAAAAAAATTTTGTCATAAATATATCGATCTAATTTTTTCTGTTTTTGACACAAATTTCAATAGTATTGCCCCCCGGCGGGCCCTGCCGGGGGCTGTCACATGTATTATTGTGTACACTTAGGGCATGCCAAAACTTTTTGATGGGAAAGATCTGAGATTGAAGCAATAAAATATGATTCTCATGGAAAACCGTGAAATGCAATTCCATAAATAAAAAATAATTCTATTTAAAATCATTAAATTAAGATTTTTTAAAAAGCTTCTCTCTTTATCCATAATTAAGAAGGCATTGCCTCCCGGCGGGCCCTTCCGGGGACTGTTACATGTTACAATTTGTGTTTAAAAGATAATTGTGTACACTCAGGCCATGNATCTTACTTCCAATGGTAGCTAGAGGTTCGATAAAATGCCCGACTGATGAACTTAGGCTGTCCGAGGTCATTCAAACTTTATTGCAAACAATTTCATTAAATTGTACACCAAATGTTCCGCTGATGACAAATAAGAATTTTGTTTAGTTAAAATTTAAACCAGGGGGGGGGGGGCAAAATTTAACTGTTTCTTATTTATTTTTTGTCGACCTTTAATATCGTGTTAGACAATATTCTAGATATTCTGAAATAAACTTAAGATTGGTTTGACTTCGGACAGCCTAGAATCTAGGCCCTAGATAGTCTTCAGAAATTGAAAAAAATAATAGATCCCAAAAATTCCTAGGTTACCATTTTATTCTCAGACAAATTTACAGGTGACAGCATATTTTGAATATCATTTTTTCAAATTGGTTAATTAGTGAAATTATCGAACGTCACACTTGACATTTATGATCCTCTTCAGCTCTAAGTTTTGTGTAAAATCCATTGTCCCCTTCTACGATATGACATTGGAAATTACAGGAAATGGGTTTTCTGAAATATTTACAGCGCAATAATTTCCCTCCGGATACGTCTCGGCGATGATACATTTCATAAAATAATGGGCCAATTTTGATCACATAAGTGAAGCCTTTCCCACATTTTCCGGCAATTTTCTTAACAAATAACGGCTGCGTATTTGTTCCCGATTCATCATTGAGGATTTTCCCCGTAAAAGTCTCTAAATTTTCCATCGTGGAAGTGATTCCAGAATGATAAAATTGGTTTGGCCAACCAAACAATTTGCCCAATTTGGGTACACTAGACACCGACTCAATTTCGACACTTACCCCCTTAAGGTTCAAAATTTTCATCAAAATCCCTATTTCGTAATTAGCGCAAAATTTTACGTATTATGAATCATCTGAAATTTTTGGTGCCCTCAAATTTGCACGGCCTCGGACACGCTGNNNNAGTCCAGCAAATGCTTCGCATTTGCTCTCTAGCGGCTCTTGTGGTCACATTGGGACATTTCAATTGTTATTTTTGGCATCCCTGATACAAATTAACCATAAATTTGGTGCAGCATATGCTTGGCAGCATATGCTTTGAATTTGGCCTGCGTTTTGTACCCTTGCCCTCGATTGAATAAGCCATCTAAAAGTCTAAATATTAACGGTGAGACTTCAATGTTCATTAACGTAGCTGGCATCAGCGGTCGGCACAAGATTTGAAAATTTCTCTCCTTTCCTGAGGCAGGCAAATATCGAATGTTCTGTCCTGTCCTAGGACAGGTATCTGTCCTGTCCTGAGGGAGGAAATTTGAGGAAGTCCAGGACAGAAGTTAGGACAGGTTTCAGTATTTTCTGTCCTTGTCCTGTTCTAAAATTCAGGACAGGAGGACAAGGACATTTATTGCCGACCCCTGGCTGGCATATCCTTTTAGCAACGGAACTCCATTTCAAAAACATTAACTATCTCTATAGCGCGAGTTCGAATTCAACTAATGTGATCTAAGTGATTGTCTTAGTGATTGCTTGAGTGATTACACACCGATCAAATTTAGCGGTCCCAATATCAAGCACACTTGCCTATAACCATACTCAAGACAATCACTAAGAGTCTTAGTCTAAGACAACATTAGTGGGATTCGAACACGCGCTATAGAGATAGAAAACGTTTTTGAGATGGAGTTTCGTTGGTAAAAAGATATATATTGTTCCTGTATATATTTTGGTCAAGCTGGGCTAGCTGCATAAATTAACTTGAGTGTGAGCAGTAGGTATACATTTGCATTCATAAAAATGAAGTTAAAAATGGCCCGAGTGGTCAATTTTTTCCATTCAACATTTGACATTTACTATGAGTTTTTAAATGAAAAAAGTTTGAAAACGGTCTGATTCAAACCATTTATTTTTTATTTTATATTATTATATGTGGTTATTTTGAGCTTTATTAGAATGCACTCAGATGAGTCGTTTTCACAAGGATTCTGAAAAAACAAAATATTTTATGAGTAAATTTTCACTACTAGAATATTGTGGTTTTTTAAAAATTTAATCGAATATTTTTATCGAAATTTTAACATAAAAAAATTAAAAATTTGGATCCTTGCCTAGTGTTGAACTTTCTTCTATTATTTCTGTGTCCGTGAGAGTGTGTTCGTCGAATTCAATTTTTACCTGACATTGTGATACATCATCTTTTGGGTTGTGGGTGAAATTCAGTTCTTTCGATTGTGTCAATATGATAATTTCGATTCTTCTTCAACTTGCGATTTTTTTTTTGTTAATTTTCAATGATGAATTTCAGTATTATCAATTTTGGTTCTTCAAATTTCTGTGCAATAAATTTATACGACTGCATAAGGATAACTACGAATTTTTCGAAATAAAAACAAAAGTTCTGCAACTGATACCAAAAAATTCTATTTTCAGCAATTTAACGGAATAGCAAATTGCTATTAGCAATTCTTTATTAAGAAATATCAATTTTCAGCGTGAATAATGACATTTAGTCACGACCGATTCTAAGACAAAAAAATAAAGCAAAAAGACAGGCAAATAAATCTTATTTCAAATTCGGTAATTAAATCACGGGATGGTACTAAGTAGTATTATTGCGTTCGTTAATGCATATGTTACTTTAAAGATGTATATTATTGTCTGGTTGGATTGTGACCCTCTCAGTAATTGTGATGTAAAGTTTTTTAGGGCGTATTGAGGGAGTTCTGATCGCATTTTAAGGGGAAAACATGGTTTTCAGGATCGATTTCATGAAATACTATAAATCACAAGAACGTATTAGTTAAAATTTTTAAATTATCGAATAAAAATCTTGCTATCAATCAACATATCGGAAGCCTATGATTGGTCGACCAATCGGAATCGAGCTTTAAAAAATAATGATATTTTCAAAATGTATTTCCTCCCTGAGTTTTAAAGATAGATCATAAATTCATAGTCTGTTTTTCCCGCAAAAAAAGAGCGCAGAGCTCAAACTCGGTTTATCTATGGAACAATTATGCAGCACTGAAATGAGCCAAAAGATTTTAATGCTCCTATTTTTAGGTTATCAAGCAAAATGCATCTCCTCCCTGGACTTTCACTACATAAATTTAAAGCCACATAAATGGGACCTGAAGGCGTAGAGCCCCGAGTTCGACGTTTTTTTGTTTGTTTTTCGTTTGTCGGTAAACAGCGATTTAAATTTTCGAAAATCTCAAAATTTTGAAACAAATGCTAAAAAATATTTTCAAATACAGATAAAAATACTGTTTTGGTGATGACTAATGAGAATAAAAAAACAACTGATTAATTTATTTTTGCCCATTTTATCAAAATAAAAATTTAAAAAATAATCTGGAAAATTTCATGTCTGCACCTCTAAATGTGACCAGTACTCTTTTAAGGGGGTAGCAGCGATGTGGCAGACTGGCGTCAATTTAATTTACGAAAATAATTAGTTGGTTTATTGTTTTGTGCTTATTATCGTTAGCTGAACCACAATAAATGTGTATCAGCTCATTAAAATCATTTTTTATCTATTTAAGGAACGATTTGAGTTCAAACTTTTATTTTATAATTCGTAAAATTTTCGAAAAAATTCAAGGCATTATGAAAATTTTAAGCATTTTTCGTCCAAAATTTTTTCTGATTAATTTTATGAAATCTGTGAATAAAAACGAAAAAAATAGCCACTTTAACTTTTTTCATGCATGTTTACATATTTTCTGACTGCTGTTTGAAAAATCATGAAATGTTTTTTTGTCATTTTGTTGTCNATCTCTCATAGCGGACGTGTCGAAGCCCACTAATGTTGCCTTAGTGGATCTATCTTGAAAATGATTATAGCAAGGGTCTTCGCATAATGGACACCGCTAAATTTTATCGATGTGTATCACTCAAGCAATCACTAGAAACATCAGTGGGATTCGACCGCGCTATAGAGATAGTGAGCGTTTTGCAGATGGAGTTTCCGTTCGGAAAAGATATGTTCCTTAAATTAATACTTAAGGGAGTGGTTGTCGCTAATTTGCCTGTTTTAGATGCGGTTTCCGGCTAAACTACAGAGGTGGAATTCCCAAAAAACTTTTTAACCGTAAAGAACAACTCTTTCGCAATCATTTGAGAATTTAAGTAATCTGATACAATCCAACCTACGCACTCACATGAACTCATAGTAAACCTTACAAAAAACAAAAAAGCTTCTCCTCCGTCAGTTTTTCATCATTTTCATTTATTTTTTGTGTCACGGCCTCCAACCCACAAAACAAAGCAATAATCCAGAGCGTTTTTTTCGGAATTTAGCTTTTTCTCGGACAAAAAAACTTTGAAAAACGAAAATCTGAAATCCGAGATTAAGAAGGCTTTTTCAAAACCACTCCTCCGTCAATTTTTAGATAAATTTTCGGTTTTATCTTTAATACTGAAAGCTCAAAAACCTACTGTAAACAATAATCTATAGCGTTTTTTTCGAAATTTTGATCAGACTTTGTTGGAGGGAATTATCGAAGGTTACATAATAATTTTTTCTACTATTTGAAACTCAAAAGCCACTCCACCTCATTTAACCATACATTTTTTGAGTCAAAGTCCGGAGCACGCTAATCAACATAATTTAGAGTTCTTTTTTTCAAAATTGCTCTTAACGCAAAAGAACCGAAAAAAAAATTCAACGAAAATTCGGTAGACCAAGAAAAAATTGTCTGTCAAAAGCAAAATTTTCTAGAAAAAAGGCGTCTAAATTATTGTTGATATGCTTCTCTCCGGAACTTGACTCAAAAAATTGATGTAAAATGTAGAGGGGTAAGCTTTTTTTGCTGTTTCTTTTTGAGAGGCTTATTCAGGATTGGTGCGTGAGAGTAGGTTAATTGTATCATATTACATAGTGTTGAAAATATGTCATTCGAGACTTGTTCTTCACGCTTCAGAAAGCTTTTTTTTAATACCACATTGTTTATGTTCTCGAACGCACTAAAACAAACCAAATGAAACCAAAAATTCTGGCGTTTTTCGATTTCGTTTCGTAAGTATTTTCCTCAAAATTATCGTTCAAAATAACGTTTGTGTCAAATTCTTTACCACTAAAACTCTCAAAATATCGAGTTGACGTAAGCCAACTTTCTCTTTCAGTGTTCCTCCACTTTCTTTTGAGCTGACTTCGAAAAAAATCCAGAAGACATTTTTTTTCGGAAAATTCAACGTGACCTTTGAAAAAATTCTATTTGAGTTTGGGGTTGAAATCAAAAAACGCTTCCACAAGAATTTTATAATGGTTTTGAGCTTCCTTCTGCAAAATTTGACGTGAATTTTGAATAATAACTTCAAGAGGAGATAGATTTTCCGATGGGAAGTGTCAAAAAGACGCGGTCTATCGCTATTCTAGAAAAACTAAAGCCACTTATCGACACGAAACGCTGCCAAGAAATTTTGTATAACTAATTATCAGATTAGTTAAATTAGGTTTAATTTCAAAATAACCACTTCAGAGGAGAATAGAATTTCAATTTTGGCTTAGGTCTCCCTCCCTGTTTTCGCTAATCTGTGAGTGTATTCATGCAAAAAGTTTTACACATGTTTTTAGCAAGATGAAAGCTAGTTCTACAAACTGGCTAATCTGAATAATAATCCTTCAAGTTGTGTTTGGCTAATATTTTTCGAGAATAGTCAAATTAGGGACCGGGATACCCGTTTAACGGGTGGTGGTCGTCACATGATAAGGCCCCACTGAAAAAACAGAACCATTTTTTTTTATTATTAATGGTTTTTCTTATGGAAACATTGACAGTAACAAGCACTCGTATTTGTATACATCATCAGGAAAAACTTTTAGATAGCTAAAAAAATATTTCGGTATAAAAAGTTGAATTCATTGAATTTTTGGAAATTTCAAAACACAATGTATGAAAAACGAGAAGAAGTTCAAGGACACAATTTCCTTAGGGATCTGCGGACTCTCAGCTACACATTGTTATTTGAGTTTGAATGTTGTAAGCTTTTAAAATCTAATGGTCCTGACCAGCGTTGGTGGAACCCTATCGATTGGGAACAAGACCTATCGCATTGTGAAAAGTTTCACTGAAACCCATAGACTATGGAGGACCCCTGAAATAGGGTCAAAAAATAACCGTTTTTAGATAATTTTGAAGCCAAATCTAAGTATTT
Organism: Oikopleura vanhoeffeni; assembly: GCA_004367855.1. Lineage (NCBI taxonomy): Eukaryota > Metazoa > Chordata > Appendicularia > Copelata > Oikopleuridae > Oikopleura > Oikopleura vanhoeffeni. Next base: position 86,352 of record SCLH01002313.1, read on the forward strand.
GAAAACGTTCTCCAAAGGGAGCGACCACGATCTCTCATATTATTTCCGGGCTATACAGTATAAATTTACTATCTTTGGCTCAAATTTCGTCAGTCTAGCTGCCTGCGAGGAAAAAAAGTTACAATTCTAGACTGACGATTGAGCCAAAGAATAGTAAATTTCTACTGTATAGCCTTGACAAAAAAATGCAATTACAAAAACTCAGGCTATGTTTTTTCAGAAATCTGCGTTAAATAACCGAAAATAATTGAAAATACAGTTTTGTGATGAAATTTTACATCATATGAGCCACGTTATTTGTCTTAATTGAGTTAGAAATGCCGTGCTCTTTACTAATTTCCACGTCATATTTTGAAGTCATACATTTGAAGCATTTGATATCAAGTGACCAATAAATGACATATAAATGAGAAATAAGTTATGCTCGCATATCGTATTTTTCATCAATACGCTCACCTGATATGTTGCTGTTATGAACAAAGTCTTATGTGTATCCTGTAAATCAGACTCATGAGGAATTTTGTACATTCAGGTATTTTGGAGAGTCGAGTTTTTTAAATAATTCTGTAACTCTTCTAAAAAACATTAAGACACAAAAACTCTCTACAAGACTTTTAAAATTCCTTATTTCCAATCGTCTGAAACATATGACTTGTGGACGAATAATATTATAATATGTCGATAATGCATTTATGTTAAGAGTCCAAAATCAGTTCATAGTATGATGCCGAAGAGCAGTATGCTCGGCTGACAGTAGAAAACATAATATTAATTTGGTGTATTTTTCAACCAATATTTTATCAAAATCAGGCAGAATGAGTTTTTAGGTGAAAGAAGAAGTTTTGTCGAACCTTTCTTCCGCCCATAAATTGGCTGGCCCCCTACTTAGCGTTTTCACCATTAAAATGACTTATTAAATACTCCTAATATGAAACGAAAACCAGCCAAAAATTGGTTATTAATTGTTCGACCTTATTTGTATTGCGAATTAGAGGTCAACTAAACTAATCACATTAAAAATATTTTTCATTTAAATTTCTGCCTGTTTATTGACCTTGACCCGCGTGTTTGGTTCGTATCGCCTGAGTGGGTTGCGGCACAACACTATTGAGTGTCACCCAATCAGTGCCCTTGCTCGAGGCCACGGTGTGACACTCAAAAAGGTCATTTCATTTCTGTGTCGATCGAAAAACACGTTATTTATCGAATCAATAATAACAAAAAAATGAAATCAAACATGGAATTGTGTCGAACGAGAGATTAAAAATGGAAACTTGTTTTTTAGAAGAGTACGAGAGATTATTTTTGGAGAGATTATCATGAAAATTCTGACTTAAACGAGCAGAAAAATCCGATTACGGAAACTTAAGGTAACACATGACCTATATCAACATATTTTAATACGTTGTAGAGTAAAATTGTAAACAGCTATTTAATATTATGACAATATTTATACTAGTAAATTTACGGAACAACTTGTCAGAGGAAAATATCGATTTTATCGAATTATTTGTTTTGACAAATAAGAATGCAGTAAAAACTGAATGCATTATTTTTTCCGGAATTATTTTGAATAAAACAAGTTGTTAAAAATTTTATTTAGGTTGAGCAGTATTTTAAAAATTTACTGAAAATTATCATTGACCCTCTGAAGAGGCAAATTAAAAAGGAATTTTTGTCGAGTTTTTCTACTATTTTCGAAGATAATCTGGCTTTGAGAATGCGCCAAACATGAAACACTTCCGCAGCGAATTCTGCTCATCGCGTAGGTAGAAAAGTTTGTATAAAATATTGTGATAAAATTTAATGCGGAAAATATAGAAATTTTATGAATTATAAAGTGATTTATCAATCCTTTTGCTCCAAAAAATGGAATAGTTCGTAAATTTGTATCAACTTGTTCCTCTTAATTTACGCGTACGCATTTTTCATAGCAAAAAATAGGCTTAAAAGCTAGTTTTCATAACGTCAAAAAACGACAATTATGATTCAAGATAAGGAATCAATCCTTTCTCGAACAAGAAAGAGTTTGGTCAGAGCCCTGAGTATTTAGACACACTGTTACCTCATATCGTCTTTTTATCTCTGACGGCATGAATGATAACTTAAGATACTACTAGACAGTACAGTTATGATTTGAAATTTTGATCGACTTGTCTATATACCTCAATTTCTGATATTTAAATTTAGCTCAGTTTCTAACGACTTAGATCACCATGAATTTTAATTTTATTTTGGAAAATACTGCTAAGTCACGTGGATATTGGGATACAAGGATTAATTTGCTTATTTTTTAAGTATCGCTTCTTGAGTTAGCATTCAAATCAATTAAGTTATTGCAGTATGATTTGCTATGCCTGTTGACGATCAACTTTTAAAAAAAAAACAATGAACTGTTCAATTGCCAATGGACCAAAGTTATATGTTTGCTCTTTTCGTATGTGGCAGAATACCATGTCAATTAAAAGCCATAGTATCAAAAAAACATCTGCTTCCGTCAGTTTAAATTTCGAAATTCCCTTATCGTGTGATCGGTTCAAACATTAAATTCCTAAATTTCTGGCAACGAAATCTTCTCGAAATACCTTCGAATCAGACCTTTTTTTAATTAACAATTAATAGTGCAACGTGTCTTCTCATTGTGGAAAACTTATTTGTTATCCTCTAATTTAGAATGCTATTTGGTCAAACCGGCAATCTTTGGAGTCTTACATGTGAAATATTTCTATTTTGCATGCGCAGATTTAAGAAATTGCTTACTTTTATCAAATTTCATTGAAGCTACTGTAATATACGTGATCAGTAAAGTCAAGTGAGATGCTGGACTCAACTCTACTTATTTTAATTTAATTGATGTTGAATGGTATTTGTCTCTTCGTAAAACCGTAATCTTGAAAATCTGAAAAACCACAAATATTTTTAGAACTCCTCGACACGGTATTTTTTATATCAAGAGCAAGAATGTATTTGCTATTCACTGGATCAAAGGACCATTTCAACTATTTGCTAGGGTTCATTCGGATCAGATTAACGAAATTATGTCACATTTGAATTAAAAAAACCGAATTGTGGTACCAAAAATCATTATAAGATATCACGCGGGCCTTTTACATCATTCCTTCTCGCGCTGATATGCGAAGCTATTTCTGGAATGATATTTGAAGCTTTAATTTTTAATCAAACTAAACGGAAACTACATGAGTCCAATTTTCTTGGAATATTACCCGGTATTCAACGCGTTATTTTGGATAACACAAGAAAATTTCGATGTAAAAAATTCCAAAATTCGTTGTTTTTTAAGTATCATTTTTCCCTTTCTTAATCGTCATCTTCAACTTTTCAAAAAGTTAATATATCGTTACCTATTTTTGTCCTCATGAGCTTACTTGATTCAATCTTAATAAAAAAAATTAAAAAAAATTAAATTTGGAAAAAAATTCGGAAATTTCAAGATGTAAGAGCTTTTTTCGCTAACTCAGGCGTGATTATTCTTATCTTTGCTCATCGTTATCGGTTCATCAAAAATTAAATAAAACCATTGGTATAAAAAAAGCTATGCTTCTAAAATGACTACTCATTTCAGCTATTGACAGGATACGTGTTTTACGAACACGATATACATACTTTGAAATAACTGGCTGTTCAACTTAATGAGAATTTGCTTGAAAACTTAAAAAGTATTATCTAGAAACATTTGACTCACTATTTCAGGAAAGCTAAAAAGCAACCTTTTTTGTCTTTGGGGGGGGGGAACTTTTTTTTTTGAACGTTGTTTGCCCATAAAACATATACAAAAGATGCATACAGCGAAAAAACAGACTCGTTTAAGAAGTCTTTTGAAATTTGCTACGTGTAATGTCGGCTAGCTAGGACCAAAAACACATTTGAGTTTCTGATGTAGGAATAAGGAAAAATAAATCTGCGCATACTTTTTTTAATAATCAAATTTTCATAGGTCCACTGCTATTTCAAATATCGAAAACAATGTATGGTGTGAATACTCACTAAATGAGAGATTGCTAAAACAGTAAAGTCGAACCAAAGAACTTCATCACACGGTAAACCTAATCAAAGCACCGTACGATTGCTATAAACAACAAAAGACTTATTGTCACTGTTATTCAAGTCAGGATATTCCGAAGTCTTTCAGATACAGAAACTCAGACTTTTTCGTCAGCTATTTGATACAAAAAGTTGAATGAAAATGGCGTGACTCCTTAAGGGGGTAGCAGCGATGGGAAGATTGGTACATTTTTCGGAGTGATTTTTGAAAGAAAAAAATGTGAAATTTTTATTTTATTTTTCATCTAAAATGAAAGTGTTATCATACTTGCAAACGTTATATTTTTAAATTTTACATACTTAAATATCTGTAAAAATATCAAAAACCACTTTTCATTACAACTCCATTTCCAACTTGACCCGATGTGGATTTTTTTTAAAGGCGATATTATAAACTTCAGACATTTTCGGGTGTAATGCACTAATTAGTGGAGAATCATTATCCACACAAAATTTCTTAAATATGAAAGTTTTTTTTCCATGAAAAAAGAGAAAAACACTTTTTAGGAAAAAAAATTGACCTTCAATTGAGTTAAATATAAAAATGTCCTGACTTTTAAAAGTTAAGTAGCCTATTACACCCGCAATTTTAACAGATTTTTTTAAAATAATAAAATTTTATAAATTGCGTGCCAAATGGCACAAACCGGTTTCACAAGCAAGTGTTGTAAATTTCATCAGAAGTTCAGAAACGATATTCACTTGACCCTTGCATCGGTTGAAATACGGAAACCAAAAGATACCAGAAAATTCACAAGTGATTCGGCCTGATTTTTTACAGAGATTTCAAAAACTACTAATTAAATTTTTGGACTTGATTTGCGCGAAAATTTTCATAATATTTCTAAAGAGTCGACACACAATGACAAAAAACATTCATGATCTTTCAAACAGCAGTCAGAAAATATGTAACATGCATGAAAAAAGTTAAAGGGCTATTTTTTTCGTTTATTCACAGATTTCATAAAATTAATCAGAAAAATTTGGACGAAAAATGCTTAAAATTTCATAATGCCTGAATTTTTTCGAAAATTTACGAATTATAAAATAAAAGTTTGAACTCAAAATCGTTCCTTAAAAGAAAAAAAATGATTTTAATGAGCTGATACACATTATTGTGTCAGCTAACGATAATAAGCACCAAAAACAATAAACCAACTAATTATTTCGTAATTAAATTGAGATTTTTTTGTGCTTATTATTGTTAGCTGAACCAAAATAAATGTGTACCAGCTCATTAAAATAATTTTTTATCTATTTAAGGAACGATTTGAGTTCAATTTATCTGATTAACTTTTTGAAATTTGTGAATAAAAACGAAAAAAAAACCCACTTTAATTTTTTTCATGCATGTTTACATATTTTCTGACTGCTGTTTGAAAGATCATGAAATGTTTATTTGTCATTTTGTTGTCCACTTTTTAGAAA
>SCLH01002314.1:582-21401 GCA_004367855.1 Oikopleura vanhoeffeni
GGCCCAAAAAATTTTCCGGCGTAATTGTTCACTATTTGTTTACTTTCATCTAAACCTTATTTCCTAATTTGAAGGTCACGTGATCATTTGAGGTCTTTGGTGTAATGTGGAAAAAGTCTTAAAAACTTCTAAAGAACCACTTCACTTCTTTCGAAAATTGATTTAAGTAATTTTTGAAAAAAAACAGTACTATTTTGGTCAACCTAATTCCTTGAATAAACGGTCACGTGATCACTTTGGGGCTATGGTGTAATGAGAAAAAAGTCTTAGAATTTTTATACATGATTAAGGGTCCTAAATTGCGATTAAAGGCCCTTGCACCATTAATGGTGCAAAAGACACTACGGGAGTTAAATACTTTGTTATATATTGATTTCAAAGAACTGAAAGAAATAGTAAATTGCAAGTTATAGGATCAATAGGAAAATGTAAACAAAGTAGGATGTTTTAATGTAAGATTTTGAATGGTTAAAAGCCTTAATTAATTTGCTTTAATTCAAAATTTAGCGAACTTTATACGCAATGGTCAGATATGAAACCTTCATAAGTACAACTTGTACTGTACAAGCTAAAAATAATTATATTGTGCTACATACTAATTTTAAAAAATGCTATATGATATAATTTATATGATATAAATTATATCCTAAAAAACCCTGAATTCTTGAATTGTTAAATTGCATGGCATATTTGTATTTGAATAGATCTTTGCACTGAAATAAATTTTTATCATCATATTGAATTTAATTAAAATTATCTGATTTAAAAAAAATGAGTTTCATTATCTAGAATCTAGATATCTTCTTATCTTCTATGAAAATTGAAAATCTTACACTTATACATTTTACTCTGTATAAATTTACTATCGACCCAAGTCATACAGCGGTGAAACCAAGTTTGACAATTAACGATCAAATTGGTGCCAAAAAGTACACGACAGGCTTAAAAAAAAAAGTATTTCGACAGGCTTACAGTATGTAAAAAAATTGTTCGAGAACAACAAGGGAAATTTCTCTGGATCCTGCCTATAATTTGCAGGATAATTATTTTCAATCCAGAGAAAATTGGACCTTTTTTTCTAGAACAATTTTTTTACATACTGTACATATCCGTCCACCATTTTAATAATAATAATTTTGCCTAAAAAATACAAAAAAATCAAGCCGTCAAATAAAAAAAAGTTTTTAATTCAAGAACAGATTTTCTCAACGGTTATTCCTCTTAATATTTTTTTCGATCAACACGAGAAAGTTCCATTATCCAAACCTTTATTTTGTCACTTTTCCTGGCAGCAGTTTCTTATAATTTATTTTATTATTGTATCACCTAAAATTATATAAACTAATATATTCTTTTTTGATTTGGTCAATGTGAAAAACTCTTTTTGCAGAATGATTAAGTATTTTTTCAAATCCCTGAGGACTAGGAAACAAAGCAATATCGCTGACATTATCTCCTAATTCCGAAATTACCATTTTCATACTATTTATTAACTTTTGGTCAATACATGCTTGATGCGAGGTAGATTATTAATACAAAAACTACTTTTTCAAATAAGGTTATTATTTTTGAAACAGTTATGTAGGATAACCAAAGTATCAAATCAAATGTTATATCTGTGTTAAGAAATAAAACACTTTTGGTCATTTATTGTAATCTTTTACTCGTGTTTTAAATCATAGGCATACCGATTATGTCTCACATGTATTAACTTATTTTTAAATTAGAAAATGGAACATTGATATATTTTGGGTTCAGAACACATCAATTGATTAATTTTATATTTATACCGATCCTGACCACTTTTAAGAACCTCTTAAAATTCGATTTTATTACGATAAGTTTGTCGAAAATGTTGAGGGGAGGCCACAACGGTAAAAATGGATTGACGAAATTCTGCTCTTATTTCAACAAAAATCCGGCACCTTAACTCTTAGCGCTGCTTTCTGGTCACGCGTGACCAGCAGCCCTTTTATCGCAATTTAGGACCCTTAATCATCAATGAGTGAAGCATTTACAAAGTGATCGATCGAGTATTTTAATAATTGACATTTGTGCGTTTTTTTGAAAATTTTTGCAAAAATTTTCGGAATCACCACAAAAAACCTTTGAGCGTGATCCTTAAAAATTCTGAGACTTTTATTCCATTACAGCATGGCCCAAAAAAAGCACGTGACTGTTTATTCAAGAAATAAGCTTGACCAATATAGTACTGTTTTTCAAAACGTACTTAAGGGGGTAGCAGCGATGTGGCAGATTGGTACATTTTTTCGGAGCGATTTTTGAAAGAAAAAAAAATGTGAAAAATTTTTATATTATTTTTATCTAAAAGGAAAGTGTTCATACTTGCAAACGTTTATATTTATAAACTTTTTACATACTTAANACTATAGTCGCCATGACGATGACCACATGGGCAACTTAGCGCAACAAATTGTCTAATACCCTTATGGACTGTAGCTTCAACTTTGAGTTCAGTTCGTTTACATTCCGGACATGGCGTCCGAAAATCCGTGATAATATTTTGTAAGCAAGCCATTGACATCAATATCATTTTATATTCTATAGGCGGTTGTACTATGATTCGTTTTCGCAAAAAAGGTTTAGGCGTAATAAGTACTTTTAATTTGTTCGGTTTAGCATTTTTCTCACCGCGATTTAAATTTTGAGTGTCGTTTTTTAGTCTACCCATTCGTGTTTGATTTTGAATTTTGAAAATTTGAAGTTTATTTAAAATGTTTGAAGAGCGTCATCCTGTGACGAAAAAATAGGTGGTTCTATAGGCAGCCTATATCTTTTGTAATGTGAATCCAATTGACTGGATTTTACAAATTTTGATCTCCGCTTATACTGTTTAATTATATAAAGAGATAAAAATTTCTAAAAATTCAATATTTTGAATATTTTTTATAAAATTCGAAATAAGCTTATTTTGAGTATAATATAGGTTCTATAGGCAAGTCGTTCTTTTTAACCAAACCAGCTAAAGGTCTGATTTTACGATTTTTGAGCTCAACGTGGTTTTTTTAGTCATAAAACATAAAAAAAATCGGTAAAAAATGGCAAAAATTAAAAAAAAAAATATTGAAAATTTTTCTGAGTGTTGAAAATGTAAAATGTTTGCTTTCACGCTCGAACGGTTGAATATTTTGCCATAGTTTATAATACACTTGAAAATGTCATACGATAACATTGATGTCAGAAAATAAATTTTCAAATCGTACTCCTTAGAGTTAAAAAATGAAATCGTTACATTAGACACAACAACTTTGTTAACAATTATTTCAAAAAACTATAGTGCACGGAAAAATAGTTTGCCATGTAGCATGAATAAATACAACTTTCCGTGGCCAAAATAGCAAAAAACAGTCATTTTCGCCAGCTTTGATAGCTTTTTAGTGAGAAAATTAAAAAAAAACGACAAAAATTCTTTCCGCCTTTGAATTTCGCAGACATTGTCAAATTTTGAAACATTTCCTAAAAAGGACGAAAAAATACGGCTTTTTCAAGAAATTTTTGGCTCCTGGTTAACCTCATTTACCGGTTGGTTCATCATGCTTTCTTAAAAATATAATTTAAAACGTCTTCCTGTGATTACGAACTAACTTATCAGAATGTTTTATCACTTCCTATGTCTATGCCGAGAGAAATAAGCAATTCAAAAAGTCCATTTTGCCTAAAGAACCCCCTTAATTAAAAAAAGGGTCGTTTTTGCAGCATTTTTAAAAACTGCGATTCGCTAGAATGTTTTTGTAATTAATAAAAAAAAATGTGTGATTATTGTTTACATAATAATTCTGAATTACACACATAATTTTGTTTCACAGGAGGTCATTTATGGTAAAACAGGAATAACCGATTGAAAGCTCAAATTTAAGGTTTCTCTGTTTTAAAATTCAAAATCAAGACTCAATACTGCTCAAAATCGAGCGTTAATTCGATTTTTAGCTTCAATATTATTGTTGGTTTATTTGCAGTCATGGTAAGACCGGTTACAAGATATTTCCTTCAATTGAGAGTTGGATATTTTGCAAACCCGTTAGAAACACAGCATGTCACATTTTTGCTTCCGTTTTTCATTTTTAAAAATTTAACTATCCGCAAATTAATTGTTTTAGTCCGGAAACCACGTAGGTAGTTGCCAAATTTGATCGTTCTTATTGGCGGATAAAAAATTCTTCAAAAACCAATCCTTCACTTCATCAGTCTTTAGTTCTGATTGAAAATTAGTGATTGTATTTATATTAAATGAAATCTTACGAAAAAAATTCATGACTTATTACTTCTCAAAATATTTTCTAACCATTTCTACTCTATCTTGAAAAGGTCATAGGATTACCTCCTAGTTATGCTGGCTATATACTGACAATGGATCAAATCGTTGACGGAATCGCAGTTTTATTAATTGGCTTTGGCGTGGATAAAGTTGGTGTATGTGGAAATAAATATCCGCAGAGGAAATCTTGGCATTTATTGGGCACAATCTTGATGACCATTAGTTTTCCCTTTATGTTTTCTTCACCACCTGGTTATGATCGAGATGAGGAGAATTGGTCTTATTTAGAATTGGTGAGTGAAAGTTTTCATCTTATTTTAGTCCTAGCCTATGACTCATAGACTATGAGTCATAGTCATTGCTCAACGTCGGGCAAAAATTGCTGAAAAGAGAATATTTTGGAATACAAGCATTCTTCTTAATCTTTTTCAAATTTTTTGCCAAAATATATCTCTAAATTCACAAAAACTAAACCGGTAATTTTTTAAGGCGGTAGTGTGAGTGATTTTTGATATTTTGAAGGCTTGGTACGGCTAAACTGATGACGGTAGAACATTTTTCATCTATACACATTGAAGATCGATCTTTGATCTCGCGATTCCATTAGACGATTCAGTACCACTCTCACCAATCATCTGATTAACCGCGGTTTAACACGAGTCCCTCAGCTTTTTTTAAAGAGACAAGGATCCTAGGGCTTATATCGGAAAGTTTTGAGATTTGGTGATAATCCGGTTAATTGTCTGAATTTTCGTGAATAGGAGCTATATTTTTCGATTTTTGCCTCAGGGCTCAGCAATCTGGTTGAATATGCCGTGAAATGGTGTTTTTCGACGTTTTGATACAAGGCTTTTTCTGTGGAAATGCAAGAAAAGGAATTTTCGGAAAATAACAAGCCTAAGGGTTGATTAACATCAAATAGATAGTATTTTTAAAATTTCGGCCTGATTGGCTGTTAATCGATAAGAGAATGGGCAAAATCGACAATTTTGAACATAAAAATGAAAATTAGAAAATCCTAATGCCACCAAAAGATTCATTGTACACTGGGTGCACCCTTATCCGTACGCACCCTTATCCGTACAATGTACCCTTATCCGAACGATTTTTTGGAAAGTTGACGAAACACCTTTATCCGTACGCCCTTATCCGTACGGTAAAAATTAGAGAACAATTTTCCAGATTTTCGAAAATTTTCTAAATTTTTTCAAAAATAAATGAAATAACTAGCTAACTTGGCACGTTTTTAGAACTATTTTGGTGAATATATAGACTTTACAATGCAACAAAATAAATTTTTTTTTTTTAATAAATAAGTTAATTTCAGTTGTTTTTTTCTTGNTTTTTATAAATTGCGTGCCAAATGGCACAAACCGGTTCCTTAAGCAAGTGTTGTAAATTTCATCAGAAGTTCAGAAACGATATTCACTTGACCCTTGCATCGGTTGAAATACGGAAACCAAATAGATACCAGAAAATTTCACAAGTGATTCGGCCTGATTTTTTACAGAGATTTTAAAAAACTACTAATTAAAATTTTTGGACTTGATTTGCGGAAAATTTTCATAATATTTCTAAAAAGTTTACAACAAAATGACAAATAAAAATTTCTTGATTTTTCGAACAGCAGTCAGAAAATATGTAAACATGCATGAAAAAAGTTAAAGTGGCTATTTTTTTCGTTTTTATTCAAAGATTTGAAAAAAAAAATCAGAAAAAATTTTGGTCGAAAAATGATTAAAATTTTCATAATGCTTTGAATTTTTTCGAAAATTTTACGAATTATAAAATAAAAGTTTGAACTCAAATCGTTTCTTAAATAGATAAAAAATGATTTTTATGAGCTGATACACATCTATTGTGGTTCAGCTAACGATAATAAGCACAAAAAAATAAACCAACTAATTATTTTCGTAAATTAAATTGACGCGAGTCTGCCACATCGCTGCTACCCCTTGAGAAAAAAGATGAGGATCTTTATAATTTTTTAAAACTTTTTTATAAGAGTACTGTTTTTTCAAAAAGGTATGGTAAGAGTTTTTACAGGACAGAATTTTTCAAAAACGTCACGTGATCTTATTTTTCAAGAAATTAGGATTGATATATGCCATATTCCAAACCTTATTTCACTTTATTTTATTTGGACCATGCTGTAAGAAGAAAAAAGTCTTAAAAACGTTTGAAGTTACCCGTCAAATTTTCTCGACGTAATTTGAGTACTTTTCCAAAATACCGTAAATGAGTACTTTTTTTTCAAATTACATCAAAAACCTATGAACAAGAATCCTTAAAATTTTCTAAAACTTTATTTCATAACAGTATACCTCAAAAGTTATTACGTGACCGTATAATCGAGTTATAACTTTTGCCATAAAAGTACTGGTATACCATACTGGTTTTTCGTAGTTTAAATTACCATGGTACTTCCAAAAAGTACATGACAGGTCAAGAAATAGTATGCCATGCTGAGAGTTAAAAAAATCGAAAGTCACAGTTTGCTCGTTCAATCAGAAACTAATTAAAATTATGAAATTATTTCTTCAAAGTGTATCTCCTTCGTGGGTTTTCAAGGTAAAAAAAATATTTAGAGCTTAATTAACCGGAAAAACGCCACCCTAGTTATTTAAACTACGAAAAACTACATTAAACAGTTTTCGACGATGTAGATTCGACATACTTGATAGTTTAGGCGCTAGTTATGTGATAAAAATGCATCAAATCAATCGCTTATGTTTCAAAATCACAAAACTACCCAAATATAATATTTTTTTTATCTGAGATTGTTTTTATTTGACGTTTCGGCTAAACAGCCATTATCAGTGTGAGAGATTTGGATGAACAGAATTTGAAAGTTGAATTTTTTGAGCGCGAAATCGAATTTCAATATTTTTGTATTTTAAAAATTGAAAGGTGCATTTTCGCGAAAGTAAGTGATCGAGCCTCAGATGAATCACTTAGTTGTAGCTCGATCAGATAATAGAATTGTCTGGAATTATACAGATGCATAAAAATGTTAAGCATTTGTGCGGAACCTGTATATTTAAAGACGGTTTCCTAAGTGTTATAAGCAATCCTTCGAAAGTTTTTCGAAAGCTTTGATAATGTAGATTTTTCTCTACTATTGACAAGTGACTTTCGAAAAACTTTCGTTGGATAGACTTTGGTGCATTGTCTGGTTCAACCCTGTATTCAGATTCAAATTTTTCGATATATTTTGGACATGTTTTTATATGTACAACTTTGTATATGTAAAACTCCGTCCTTATTACGACGATGTTGTAGAATACGTCGTGTAACAGTGTTGAGTTTCACCTATTTAAGTGGCCTCACAGGGACATAAATAATCATAAATGAGTCATTTTAAGGGCTCGGTGCATTTGGCAGATTTGCACTTTTTCCAATTTTTTTTGTCTTTCATGGGAAACTTTTTGCCACCTCATAATTTTCGAAAAAAAAATTTCAAACGTAAGTTGCCACTTTTGAGCTCACTTGAATTATCTGTTTTTTTCAGATCGATTATTTTACTTTTATAAATCGTTTTTTAAATAAACACTCTAAAAACGCGCGGTTTGGTACTTTAGGTAGTCCAAAATTACATTAAAATTTTTTTTTATAATAAGAAGCTTCAAAAAATGGTCTTGACCACCATCGAAATTGATATAATTTAATTTCATATGATTTCTACGTCAAAATCGAAAATTAAATTTTTCCTAAAAAATACGAAAAAACGAATTTTAGCACATCGAAAGAAATATTTATTTTCATGAGTTAAATTTATTACAATTTTGCGTGGTGAACGAGTTGCTTACCAATTAGCAAGTCTCGGTGAAAATAATTTTTTTTATTTCGATTGAAGAGGGCTAAAGTACATTTCGCGCAAACCGTATTTTCATTCAAAAAAGTATGATTTCAGGTATAAACAAGAGCGAAGAAACAAAACGTAGACATGCCTAAATATAGTGAAGGTAGGCATTCCTAATAATTTCAGCTAAGGATCCAGAAAAATTAGTTTGAAAATTTTGAACCAGAAATTGAGGATAAATTTTCAAAATATTTCCAAAAGTTTTGACTTAAAATCTCAAAAAGTGTCATATGATTTTTCAATAGCATATAAAAAATATGTGGTCACCTACGCGAAAAGTTAAATAGCTATATTGAAGAGTTTTTTCGTTGATTAGAAACAAATAATGCAAAAAATATTTGAACACAAATAAGGCATTTTTTGGATAATGTTCGGAACTTTTTTCAAAAATTTCTTCAAATTTGTCGGAATTCGGAAAGTTTAATTTCGAACTCAAAATTTTCTTTATTAAGCAATAATTCGAAAATTCTGTAGTTACAAAAGTTGCCTGGATTATGAAACATTCATTTTGATGGTATATTGAGCAGAATATATAAACCCAGTATAAAAGTTTTTCATCAAGAGCCCATATCCGCGGATTCCGTATTGTCAAAATGCACGGAGGCCCTTCCCTTGTGAGCACAGAGCCACAATTGTGGCTCTAGCATACCTAAATCATTCAAAAAATGGCAAAAAACCGGATCGTAGAATCTTTTCTTTCAAACACATTATAAAGAATTTTTGATTCGATTCCGAAAAATAATTGAACATTTTTTCGACATGTTTGGTTCCGGAATTACGGGGTGTTGATTTGTAAGGATTTTCGCCTATGTTTCACTTCCTGAAAAATTATTTCAGAACTAGACATAAAATACAAATGTGAGATTTAGCCAGTTTTTAGGAAAGCGTTTTGTGCATGCATAACAGTTTAAATAAAAATTTATTTGGTACTAGGGGCAGATATTTTTTTCGAGTGAAATTTCTAAATTTTTAACTTCAAGTATCTCATGAAAAAAATTTAATATTATAATAGTGATTTAAGGCATCAAAAGCTGTCAACAGTTGTTCTTCATTACCATATTTACCTTGAAAATATAAAAAATGTAATAATCTGGTTTATAGGGATAAATAAACATTTTTAATCGAAAATTACGACTTTTTCAACAAAATTTTTTGACTTATTTATAAATAACTTTTAGTATATGAGATATAAATCAAAGCGGGACAAAACGATGACGTAGGCCAGATACTTGTTGCATCGTTTACGGAAAGGTCACTTGTGAAGACAACTGTGACCGTGTTTTCACGTGATATGGTATACTTGCTTTTTCCACTTATTTTCTAGAACTAAAAATTGAAATTCTAGAATATAAAATGTAGGTTCCGAAAATATTACCTCTCAACTTCCTTATGCAGAAAAATTGAACTTCCAACTGCCGTAAGCTTTCTGTAAAACAACCATTCAAAGTAGAGCACAATTGTGTGCTCTGGTCGCCTTGGCGGAACTTTTTTTTATATGCTCACAAGGGTTAAGATAGTAGGATTTTTCAGGTTTAAGTCGAGGTAAAATTACGTCAGTTAGATTTATTGTGGAAAAAGCCACATTTAATTTATAGTAAGGAGTGTACTGTCGCAAAATTCTTTTTATTTTACTGGCAATAACTGAGCATCGAAAGCTAGTGAAGGGAGGGCTAACGGTGTAATTTGTGTATTCGTTATTTTTAGCTCTTCATTTCGTCTAATTTTCGATTGTGAAGGTGGAAATTTTTTAGTTTTAAGCTCTGAAATTTTTGGATTTATGAGTTAACCCTTGGAAGCTCCAAATTGTTTTATTCGGCAGAGGCTCCTGCACCACTAAAGTTTGGAGAGTTTAAGGGGGTATTGGTTCTTTAAAAAAATATTTTTGTTTTTGTTAGGGCTATATCTAATGCTTTGGGGTAGATGTAGTGTTATTGCACTTGTAGAGTTCGCCCACAAGTGTTGAAACTTCCCGAAATCACGAGTCCATAGTAAATTTTAGATTAGGGTTAAATTTATTTTATTTTTCAAACAAAATATTTTTGTGAGTTTTTCGAATCACACATACCATATCATCTACATATCTAAAATAATGATTTAGATTACCATTTTCTAATTCTGGGTCTATTATTTCGTATTCGAATAAATCGCAAACATATTTTCTAAACTTGGGCTTAATTTGCTGCCCATTGAACACCCTTGAATTTGACAGTAAAATCCGTTCAAAGTTTGAAATGAGTTGAAGTCTGTACAAACTGCATTAAACAACTGTTTTAGTAAAAATATTGATGGTGGTTTCGTTTCTTTAGTTATTTGTTTATTATTTATTGTTATAGTTCTGGTGCCTTTTGGAAAAAAGTTATCTTCATTTTCGTAGATAACGCTCATTTTTTTGTTTATTACTAAATTAAGATCAACATAGGTATATAATGAAACACAGTCAAAACTGACTACTTCAAACTCATTATTATCAAATTTAGGAATTTTTAAAATTTTTCGTTTTAAATCTTGAGTAGAGTTGAGTGAATGTTTACATTTTTTCACAATACTGTTGAAGCTCGAAACTATGTGTCGCAGTGGAATACCTGGTTTATGATTTTTCAGTATTCCTAACCCCCTTTTCAGGGACTCTCGGGGATTAATTAAATAGGCCTGTTTATCATTTAAATGTTTTTTTAATTTATTGGCCATGATTCTATAATCGGCCAAATCCTTATTTAGTGGATAAGACTTCAATTTTTTAAATTTGTTTGGTTCGAAAATATCGTTTAAGTTTTTTCAAATAGTCCGATCGAGGCATTATATTGATATTTTTGATTTATCTGATTCAGTGATAAGTATGTGCGAATTCGCATCAAAAAATTTTGTTAATTTATGGGCATCATTTGTAGTGGAAAACGTCTAGTTTTTTTTATTTCTGCATGAGTTTCCAGCTAGACCAAATTTCTTCATATTTTGCCAAAATCATGTTTTTATTGGAAAATCCCCTAATTGAGCCATGCAGGCCAAATTTCAATAAATTATTAATTTCTTCTGGTAAATCGATATTTGAAGTGTTGAAAATTTTTACCGTAGGTGGTTCATACACGTTAGATTTAGTACTTATTAAAGCCTCAAGTTTATTGTGGCGTTTTTGGTCGTTCTGAAGTTCAGAGCTTATAACTAAGGATTTCATTATGGAAATGTTTTTTTTTGGGAAAAAGAGGATTAATTGAATTAAGTTGGTGAAATAAATTGTCAGTTAAAATAGTATATCTAGCAAGATTATTTTTTGTTTTTCTAGTGCGTCATTAAAAATTTTTACTCGAGTTGTAGATTTGTGGGCGTTTAAGTTTGAGTTTCTCTATGGTTGAATTTGAAAGGATTGTAAAATTTGGCAAGATATTGTGTTCGGCGCATTTTGTCAAAAAGCTGATGTGTTCTTTGGTTTTATGCAACTTTCGAATTTCATTCTCTAGGTCTCGGTATTGCGTCTCTGTCATTTTTTATTATATTCGGTGGTTTCGAGACATAAAATTGATTGTTGAATTGTTTTCGAGGTATAATATATGCATTTTATATGCATTTTAATTAATTCTGTTCATCCAAATCTCTCACACTGATAATGGCTGTTTAGCCGAAACGTCAGATAAAAACTATCTCAGATAGAAAACAATATTATAATTTTATGTATCGAAACCACCGAATATAACTACCCAAATAATAACAAAATAGAAATTCGAAATTTTTAAGTTTTTACGATTTTTTCTGTGCATTTTTCTCAAAATTAAGTGAAAAATAATTTTCACGACCAGACGGCAATTTTAAAATATGCTAAATTTCAGCTTGTTGAAACTCTCAAATTCGGGATAAAATGTTGTTTCCGGATTATTCGTCTTTGATTTTAATAGGCTGAAAAATCAGTAATTTTATTTTTACAACAATGGAGAATTCCTGTTTTTATCATTTTTCGAGACAGCTTGACCGTAAATTAAAAATATCAAAAAGCCAAATTTATGGCGCTCAACTGGACAACAACCCCTGCAAAATTGCATCACATTTGTATGCAGCATGTAAATAATTTTCGTTGATGGAGAACAAAAATCGAGCACTTATAAACAAGCACCTAATTTCCTTGACCGTCAACAATTTAACAACTGTTTTGTGTTCAATCGAACCGTGAAGAGTAGGCGGACCGAATATATTGCTAATTATTTCGAAAAATTTGTCATGTGATGAATAAAAGACACTTTGAATTGCTTGCATATTTCAAACATTTAGCACCCACAACCCCCTTAAGGGGGTTTGTGCATTTTGACAGATTTGCATATGGGCTCTTGATGAAAAACTCTTCTTACTGGATTTATATACATGTATTCTTCTTAAACATTACACACCAATATTTTTCTATCCCATTACACACTTATTGTACTAAATTGTACAAGCCCCTTTCAAAAAATCATAAAATCACTATCACACATCCGATCTCAAAGTTACGACTTATTAAGAAAGTTCAAACAAATATCTTCAAACTTGTTTTTTTAAAATAGTAAATTTTTAATTTCAAAGGGCTCAANGTGTAGAGGATGGTTTTTGAATAGGAAAGTCCCTTTTGCGTCATTAGTTATCCCGCTCTCTGATACTAGTGGTTGCCTTCTTCTTCTCTATTATTTATTCCTTGTGCCTTATTGGCTTTTTTTTTGGTTTGGATTTGTTGTGGTCGTCTTTTTTTTGCTTTTTTTTTGCTTCGGTTGTGTGGTTTTTTCGTTTGTACTGTTTGTGTGCGTGTCCTTCTTGGTGCTGTTTGTTCTTGCCTTGTTTGATTTCGTTGTGCGGTTTTGGGTGCTTGCTTGTCTTTTTGGTGGCTTTGGTTTGTTAGTTCGTTTTGGTGGTTTTTCGTGTTTGGTGCGTGGTTTGGTTTTGTGTTTGGTGGGGCGGGTTGGGTTGTTGTTTTATTTGTTCTTTTGTGGCCTTGTTCTTTTTTCCTGTGTTCCTCTGGTGTTTCTTCTTTGTTAGTTGTCTTGTTTCGTTTGCGTGTTGTGGGTTTTTTTTGTTCTTGCTTGTTTGGATTGGCTTGGAGTTTTGCTTTTGTGGTTTATCGTGTTGCGGCGTCTTTGGTCGTGCTGTTTTTCTACCGTGTTTTTGTCCTTTTGGTGCTTGTTGTTTTTTTTTTTTTTTGCTTTGTGTGTTGGTTCTTTGGTGTTTTTGCGCGTTATTATTTGTCGTGGGATGGGTGGCTTTGCTTTTTCTGTTTTTGTTTTTTTTGTTTGGTGTTTTTTTTGCTCGTGTTTGTCTTTCTGTTTGGATGGTGGTTTGGTTTTTGGTTTTGTTTTTGTTCTTGTTGTTTTGCTGTGTTTTTTTGGCTTTTTTATGATTGTGTTTTTGGTCTTTTGTTTCTTGGCTTATCTTGGGGTCTGTGTGCATTTCGGGCCGGGTATTTGCGTGGTGTTGCGCTTGGTTTGTTTAGGGCTTGTTTTTGCTTCATCGGAGGCTTGTTGGCGCTGGGGTTTAAATCGTGGTTTTTTTTGTTTTGCGTTTAGGTGCTTTTTCGTTTTATTAGCGGCAATGGGGGGTGTTTAGTCTCTCTTTCAGGTTGGAATGTTTTTTTGGTTTTTTGACGAGTAGGGCTTCTTGGTTTGAAAGGCTGTTTTGTGGTTATCGGGCACGGGTCTTTGCTGTACTTGTATTAGATATCACCTGTTTTCAATTGAATCATCGAAATCAACAAGAAAAGTCATATGTTTCTTTTACCTGATCTATGAGGCCTTGAAGTCTGCTTTCTATTCATTAATGTACAAACTTACTTGAAAAGTTTGAGCGCTTTTGGGGTAAGACGAGTCGCTAGACGACCCATTTCATATTTCGCAAATCTCCGAATTTATAGTTTTGTTTTGAAGATCCAATTGAGAGTCTATATATATATTATTTTGACAATTATGAAAGTATTATGTTGTTTTTTTTTTCAAATTTTTTTTTTTTTTTTTTTTTTCGCTTTTATTTATTGCTAAAAGAATAATTGAAAAAGAAGTTACTAATTTGTCCTATAGAGCGCTAATTATTCTTCCGGTAGGACTCTGAAATGTTATTACCTGATAGTATTCTCTCTACTCCACTTGTTGTAAATTTCTCCACGCCGAGATATCAACATGAATATGATAGAACTATGTGTTTTGAGGTTGATACATCGGCTTTGTTTTAATAATTTTTTGCTTTAACATCTTTTCGAGCATCTGATATTTGAGCCGAATTTAAATGAGAGCTAGTGTGGGGAAAGTTTCTTTTCTTCTTATCATCTTTGAAAGTCAAATGTAGGCTAGAACGAAATTCCTGGAAATCAGGTAATTTTTTAAATCATCCCTGTGGCTTCTGCGTCATTAAGGACATTCCACGAACAATCTGGAAAAACCCCGTATTTTTTTTTGATTAAGGGTGTGCGCTTGCGTCGATTTTGTATAGACACCATATCTGGAGATTGCGGGTTTTTTGTGTGGTTTCTGTCTTTTTTTTTCGTCTTTTATAGCAAAAACAAATTATATATATCATGTTTGTATAATAATGGATAATATACTAGTAAGTGTTCTAATATAATTTTTATTTATTGTGAATTTTTCGGGAGGGAGCCAAAAAGGGTATTCATTTTTTTTCGTACCAAAATTTAATGAAACTCTGAATTCGTAGGATATTATAAAATAACTTATTTTGGAAAATATGGTACAAAAGTATAAAAGCTTGTAATCATCAGTGCGGTTTTAGAGAGCTTGTTTTTCAGAAAAAATATCCTGACCGATCAATAGCAAATAAGAGGGGCGTTCGTTCTGCTTATCATTTAGATTTAAGAAAATATAAAAAATGGAGAGCTGTCCTTATGAGGATCTTTGAATAAAGCGCGCTATGTTGTGAAACTCATTTTGAAACCAAATGTACCCTATCTTCATAATGTTCATCTTGTTGTTTTTGATTCATTTCATTCACGCTAGAACATGAATGTCTGCGGTGACTGAAGCTCATTATCTACATTAAATTTTTCGGATATAATTTGAAAACTGTGAGTTCTGGGAGTAACGAGAGGATTACTTTTTTTTAGTTTTCTATTTTATGGATTATTTGTGGGGACATTACGCATCATTAGAGTAAATACTTCTTCTTCTTCGCCTTTTTCTCCATGCTGTTGATTTGGGTTTTTGTCTTACTGGTCTTTTGTGAGGAGTATGTTATTTTTCGGTTTAATGTGTAGGAGAATCGGAGCATTAATTTTGAGTTATTAAAATAAAAACCGAGTTAATACTTAAAAGGCGAAAAATTAGCCCTGTGGTAAAAGTAAACTTTTCTCATTTTCACTGCTCTAAATTCTGAAAGTGATGTGAATAAAATGTTTGCATAATCCATGTGAAATTATCATTTTTTGACCGGCAAAAACTGAATTTTTCCGAATAAAAAACTTTGGAATGTTATTTCCGTTACGAAATACTTAAGTTTAAAATATTCGACCTGCCAAACCGGTTCGGTAAGGAAATTTATAAAGGGGTCCCGGTGCATTTTGACAAGATTTGCAGCTTGCGTAGATTTTAAAAGAGCGGGCTACAACGCTCTTAGGAGCAAATTGTGAGTCCTGCATTAAAGACTTCTGCATTTAACTCAACTCTTTGGTTTGTGGGCATTTTAGCCCGATTTATTCATTGTCTATTTTTAGTACCATAAAAGGCAGAAACAAGGCTTAACCTTTTTGAGTAATCATTTCTGTTTCAAGAGGTTTTTACATCACTCTTTGAAACAGGTAGATAAATGATACTCTGAGAATAGAGTCGAAAGAAATTCTGAGCAAAATGGATTTCAATCCCTGAGGTACTCAATATTTCCGACTAGAGGATTTAACGGCAAACACTTATTGAGAGTCGTGAAATCAGTGACCTAAATGAGCTGTTTGCCAATTAAATACCGAAACCCAGCATAATCACGGTCAAATAAAGGCCGCCTGCGGAGGGAGTTTATGACGTAAAATAAACGTCTAAAGATCTATCCTGAATCAGAACAGATTGAGTCTAAAAACGGGCGTTACACTACACCCACTCTTTAGGTTGGCAGTTTAGAGGGTTGAATTAAGAATTATGAATATAAGTTGAAAAAACGAAGGAAATAAAATTTTCAAAGAACAGTAACTTTAAAATACAAACAGTTTTGGTAAAGTTTTAAATTTAGAAACTTAAGCAGCATAGTAAGCTTAAAATATTTAGCTTAAAAAATATTGCATCAGCGTTATGCGTTTTTTTATATACAAGTAGTACCATGCGCGTGTATTATATTTATATATACCAGTTATATATTAAATCAAAAAATTTCATGCTTTTAATCTTTGATCAAAATATTCTGAAATTAATCAATTTTGTGTTGTGATAGAAAAATACTGTTTCTTTTTTTCAAAGTTTAAAAGTTTTAATTGAGGGTTATATATTGCCCAATTATTTTCACCATAAAGGTTTATCGAACTTGAAAGTAATCATTATTAAATGCGTAATTTATGAAGCTTATTATTGGTTTTGGTAACCACACCCCACTATTCGAAGTAGCAATTTTGAGGAAGACAATAGTTTGGAAAATACAATTTGGCAGTTTTGAGATTGCTGGCAGAGGGTTTAAGAATGAGAAGAGAGCAGATTATTTTGTTAACGTAGACGTCAACACTTCTAGAAAATGTCAAAAATAAAACATCTTATTTGATAAGTATATTCAAAATTTGAAAGGTCTTAAGTGGTAAAACAAAAATTTTAAATTTAAAGTAAATACTTTACTTGAGAAATATTTCGCATCAGCCCTAAATACTGAAAAAATCCCTACATATTGATCAAAATATGCAAAATGATGTCAAAACTTAATATTTTTAAAACCAGATTATAGAGTCAATTTTGGATGTTAAAAAAATACCTTCAATCAAAATAAGGTTTTTGATGAAATTCCGAATTAACTTCGAAAATAGTAACATAATTTTAAATGATACAAATTTATATATCAAGATTATATAAAACAAATTTTTGATATGGCGAGTATGGTCATTTTGAGTCAAATGAAATTTCTATCATTTTTGTTCGTTCCTAAGAAAAATCAAAAATGAAGAGTTTTGATATGCCCTAAAGCCCGATATCGGAATTTTCTCAATATAAAAGTTTGAAAACACATTGAAACTGATTTTTTAAAATATTTATAGTCGTTCAAGCAACGACGCGCTCTCTGTTAACCATTCTTTTCGATAACTCGTAAAAACAAATTATACGAAAAATATTCAGTTTTGAAATTAAACGCAAAGGCATCTGGCCTAAAATTTATCCGAAAAAAAAGTGAGCCTATATAAGTACTCAAAACAGTGTGTCCGCCAAATATGCGAAACAACACAAAACTATGCCCCTTTTTCAAGTAACTGCGCGATATCACTGGAGCGAAGCTGTTTTGGTATAAATTCGCCTCTCCGTAAAAATGGCTAAAGTTATAAAACTTCGAAAAATTTCAGTTAAATAATTTCAGTAATAAATCAACAAAAAAATGATCCTACTCAAGATTGCACTAACGACCACTCCCTCCTTCAAATAAAAAGTTTGTCTATAAATTAAATCAATGGCGCAGAAGTAAAATAAAGGCCTTGATTTTTTTAATGAAGGTCGATTTTTCTTTCGGTCTATTTCAGGTTCGTCAAGCCCGATCAAACAACCGAAAAATATGGTGATTTCAGAAAAACAAGTTTGAAAAATTTAAAACTAGAAATGAGAAAATTTTCAAATATTTCTAATTATTTTGACCAAAAATCAAACAAAACCAGTCATATGATTTTTCAAAGAGCATAAAATATGTGGTCACCGACTCGAAAGTTGAAGTAGCCATTTTGTAGAGTTTTTCTCCGTTGATCTGAAACAAATATTGAAAACAAATTTTGAAGGAAAAATAAGGGATTTTTTTCATGATGTTCGGAACTTTTATCGAAAAATTTCTCATATTTGTCGAATTTGAACTCAAAATTTCTTTAAAAGCCATAATGCAAAAATTCGCTCGATACAAAAGTTGCCTGGATTTTAAAACATCACTCTGATTGTATTAACCATTACACACGAATCGTACAATATTGTACAAAAGTGCATTTTTTAAACCAAAGAATTCGATGTAGAATTAAACGCTAATAATTTTATTATGAGATTCACTATGATTACACAAAAATTGTCTGAAAATTTCAAATATCGACTTTAAAACTAGATTGCTTGCTCTGTTTCGACGGAGAGCGGACGAAAGACAAAACAAAATATAATTTGACCTCTCCTCTTAAAGTTGAGCTCCGCTTCATACAAATATGCTGTAAGAAGTCTAGTTGAAAATATTTTCGATCGGAAAAATATCAGAGACGATATAAAATTGTACGAGTTGTTAATTAAAATTTCATGGCATAATCTTCTGTCAAATGAGAGCGTTCTAAAAAATGAAGAACGTTTTTTTCTGAATACCTTTGTCTCACAAAACTGACGATTGACATAAAACGAATTATTATAATGTTTTATACTCGCACTCACTGATGCAGAATTTCAAGGAACAAAACTGACTTTTTCGAAATTTAATCAAACGTATACCTTGTTAACACATGGGATTTTAAGTTGTGTATGCCGAAAATTAAAAAAATCACAAAAACAACTTGAAATACAAACAAAATAAATTATGAATTATCCAGTATAATCATAATTTATTTTTGTTTGTATTTCAAGTTGTTTTTGGTGATTTTCTATTTCGGCATACACATAATTTATACTGTATGATTGGTAAAACTCGGATATAAACAATAAATAACTCACTTACTGATAAATATTTCTCTATATAAAGAGAGTTGTACGTTTGTAAGCTCTTTTGGAGCCCACCGAGACACTCTCCAAAGGAAAAGTGTAAGCTTTTTATGGTTTTCTGAGAAATTATTCTAGCAAGATGCGAAAAGTATAACAAAAGGTTTTTTATACCGATTGTAAGCTTTTTTTTGCAAAAGCTTACAAAAGGTAAGTTGTATGCCGTTTGTAAGCTTTTTTTCTGCAAAAGCTTACAAAAGGTAAATTGTTATACCACTGTAAGCTATTTTTATTAAATGGCTTACAATAAGTTTATTTGTACCGTTTGTAAGCTTTTTTGCATTTAAAAAATAATAATGAAATCTTAGTATTTCCGGATAAAATAAATTTATTCTCTCTTGAAGTTAATCAATCGCAGCTTTACCTCTGATTAGTATTTTTTTGATATTTTTTATTTCGATCTGTTTATGAATGAACACACACATCGGCTGGGTCCTGAAATTCGGTCTCAAGCGTGACACCGACGCTTACCCAGATTCACCCAGCTGACAAATCGTCCTTTCGAGCTCTATCACCTGTTCAAATCATCCTATCATATAACTAGAATTTTTTGTATGAAATTATGATGTAAATGAAAACGATCGAACCAACTATTTGCGCCTTTTTGTGCTCTTTAGCGCTCATATACATTGTAGTTTTTATAATATACATAACTCAAAAATGTAATTTCATAGATTTAATCTAAAACAATTATTTTTATATATTTGAGCGAAACAAAACTTAGAGAAAAACGAGAAATTTTTTGAAAACTTAGAGTTTACAAAAACCTCGTTACTCCAATAATACTATATCAGAAAATAATTTGAAAATGCTTTAGTTAGGTAATTATTTAATCTTTCATATGTAATTTAAAAAACATAATTTGAAATGTCTAGTTTGATATATAGACAGAAATATCGAAAATGTGCACTTTTATCGCTGAGGAGTGTCGCTTTTGAGCCCTTTGAAATTAAAAATTTACTATTTTAAAAAAACAAGTTTGAAGATATTTGTTTGAACTTTCTTAATAAGTCGAAAACTTTGAGATCGATGTGTGATAGTGATTTATGATTTTTTGAAAGGGGCTTGTACAATTTAGTACAATAAGTGTGTAATGGGATAGAAAAATATTGGTGTGTAATGTTAAGAAGAATACATGTTATAAATCCAGTAAGAAGAGTTTTTCATCAAAGAGCCCATATGCAATCTGTCAAAATGCACAAACCCCTTAAGGGGGTTGTGGGGTGCTAAATGTTTGAAATATGCAAGCAATTCAAAGTGTCTTTTATTCATCACATGACAATTTTTCGAAATAATTAGCAATATATTCGGTCCGCCTACTCTTCACGGTTCGATTGAACACAAAAACAGTTGTTAAATTGTTGACGGTCAAGGAATTAGGTGCTTGTTTATAAGTGCTCGATTTTTGTTTCCATCAACGAAAATTATTACATGCTGCATACAAATGTGATGCAATTTTGCAGGGTGTTGTCCAGTTGAGCGCCATAAATTTGGCTTTTTATATATTTTTAATTTACGGTCAAGCTGTCTCGAAAAATGATAAAAACAGGAATTCTCTATTGCTAATTATTTCGAAAAATTTGTCATGTGATGAATAAAAGACACTTTGAATTGCTTGCATATTTCAAACATTTAGCACCCACAACCCCCTTAAGGGGGTTTGTGCATTTTGACAGATTTGCATATGGGCTCTTGATGAAAAACTCTTCTTACTGGATTTATATACATGTATTCTTCTTAAACATTACACACCAATATTTTTCTATCCCATTACACACTTATTGTACTAAATTGTACAAGCCCCTTTCAAAAAATCATAAAATCACTATCACACATCCGA
>SCLH01002314.1:21666-56284 GCA_004367855.1 Oikopleura vanhoeffeni
GAGGTTTTTGTAAACTCTAATTTTTCAAAAAATTTCTCGTTTTTTCTCTAAGTTTTGTTTCGCTCAAATATATAAAAATAAATTGTTTTAGATTAAATCTATGAAATTACATTTTTGATTATGTATATTATAAAAACTACAAATGTATATGAGGCGCTAAAGAGCACAAAAAGGCGCAAATAAGTTGGTTCGATCGTTTTATTTACATCATAATTATCATAAAATTAGATTATATATGGATGATTTGACAGGTGATAGAGCATTCGAAAGGGACGATTTGTCAGCTGGGTGAATCTGGGTAAAGCGTCGGTGTCACGCTGAGACCGAATTTCAGGACCCAGCCGATGTGTGTGTTCATTCATAAACAGATCGAAATAAAAAATATCAAAAAAATACTAAATCAGAGGTAAAGCTGCGATTGATTAACTTCAAGAGAGATAAATTTATTTTATCCGGAAATACTAAGATTTCATTATTATTTTTTAAATTAAAAAAGCTTACAAACGGTACAAAATAAACTTATTGTAAGCCATTTAATAAAAATAGCTTACAAGTGGTATACAATTTACCTTTTGTAAGCTTTTGCAGAAAAAAAGCTTACAAACGGTATACAACTTACCTTTTGTAAGCTTTTGCAAAAAAAAGCTTACAATCGGTATAAAAATACCTTTTGTTATACTTTTCGCATCTGCTAGAATAATTTCTCAGAAAACCATAAAAAGCTTACACTTTTCCTTTGGAGAGTGTCTCGGTGGGCTCCAAAAAAGCTTACAAACGTACAACTCTCTTTATAATAGAGAAATATTTATCAGTAAGTGAGGTTAATTTATTGTTATATCCGAGTTTTACCAATCATACAGTATAAATTATGTGTATGCCGAAATTAGAAAATCACCAAAAACAACTTGAAATACAAACAAAAATAAATTATGAATTATACTGTATAATTCATAATTTATTTTTGTTTGTATTTCAAGTTGTTTTTGGGTTGGATTTTTTTAATTTTCGGCATACACAACTCTAAATCCCATGTGTTTGACAAGAGTATACGTTGATAAATTTCGAAAAAGTCAGTTTTGTTCCTTGAAATTCTGCATCATGAGTGGAGTTTAAAACATTATAATAATTCGTTTTATGTCAATCGTCAGTTTTGTGAGACAAGGTATTCAGAAAAAACGTTCTTCATTTTAGAACGCTCTCATTTGACAGAAGATTATGCCATGAAATTTTAATTAACAACTCGTACAATTTTATATCGTCTCTGATGTTTTCGATCGAAAATATTTCATACTAGACTTCTACAGCTATTTGTATGAAGCGGAGCTCAACTTTAAGAGGGAGGTCAAATTATATTTTGTTTTGTCTTTCGTCCGCTCTCCGTCGAAACAGAGCAATGCAATCTTGTTTTAAAGTCGATATTTGAAATTTTCAGACAATTTTTTGTGTAATCATAGTGAATCTCATAATAAAATTATTAAGCGGTTTAATTCTACATCGAATTCTTTGGTTAAAATGCACTTTTGTTACAATATTGTACGATTCGTGTGTAATGGTTAATACAATCAGAGTGATGTTTTAAAATCCAGGCAACTTTTGTATCGAGCGAATTTTTGCATTATGGCTTTTAAAGAAAATTTTGAGTTCAAATTCGACAAATTATGAGAAATTTTCGATAAAAGTTCCGAACATCATGAAAAAATGCCTTATTTTTCCTTCAAAATTTGTTTTCAATATTTGTTTCAGATCAACGAGAAAAACTCTACAAAATGGCTACTTCAACTTTTCGAGTCGGTGACCACATATTTTTATATGCTCTTTGAAAAATCATATGACATGGTTTTGTGATTTTTGGTCAAAAATAATTAGAAATATTTTGAAAATTTTCCTCATTTCTAGTTTTAAATTTTCAAACTTGTTTTTCTGAAATCACCATATTTTTGGTGTCTGATCGGCTTGACGAACCTGAAATAGACCGAAAGAAAAATCGACCTTCATAAAAAATCAAGGCTTTATTTTACTTCTGCGCCATTGATTTAAATTTATAGGTAAAAACTTTTTATTTGAAGGAGGGAGTGGTCGTTAGTGCAATCTTGAGTAGGATCATTTTTTTGTTGATTTTTATACTGAAAATTATTTTTAACTGAAATTTTTCAAGTTTATAACTTTAGCCATTTTTACGGAGAGGCCGAATTTATACCAAACCAGCTTCGCTCCAGCTGCATATCGCGCAGTTACTGAAAAAGGGGCATATTTTGGTGTTGTTTCGCAATATTTGGCGGACACACTGTTTTGAGTACTTATATAGGCTCACTTTTTTTCGGATAAATTTTAGGCCAGATGCCTTTTCGAGTTTAATTTCAAAACTGGAATATTTTTCGTATAATTTGTTTTTACGAGTTATCGAAAAGAATGGTTAACAGAGAGCGCGTCGTTGCTTGAACGACTATAAATATTTTAAAATTCAGTTTCAATGTGTTTCAAACTTTTTATATTGAGAAAATTCCGATATCGGGCTTTAAGGAGCATATCAAAACTCTTCATTTTTGATTTTTTCTTAGGAACAACAAAAATAGATAGAAATTTCATTTGACTCAAAATGACCATACTCGCCATATCAAAAATTTGTTTTTATAATCTTGATATAAAATTTGTATCATTTAAAATTATGTTACTATTTTTCGAAGTTAATTCGGAATTTCATCAAAAACCTTATTTTGAATTTGAAGGTATTTTTTTTAACATCCAAAATTGAACTCTTATAATTTGGTTTAAAAATATTAAGTTTTGACATCATTTTGCATACTTTTGATCAATATGTAGGGATTTTTTCAGTATTTAGGGCTGATGCGAAATATTTCTCAAAGTAAAGTATTTACTTTAAATTTAAAATTTTTGTTTTACCACTTAACCTTTCAAAATTTTGAATAATTATCAAATTAAGATGTTTTATTTTTGACATTTTCTAGAAGTTTACGTCTACGTTAACAAAAATAATCTGCTTCTTCTCATTCTTAACCCCTCTGCAGCATCTCAAAACTGCAAATTTATTCAACTATTTCCTTCCTCAAAATTGCTACCTTAATAGGGGGTGTGGTGTAACCAAAACAAAATAAGCTTTATAAAATTAAGCATTTATAATGATTACTTTCAAGTTCGATTAACTTTATTTGAAATAATTGGGCAATATTACCTCAAAAGTTTAAACTTTGAAAAAAAAACAAGTATTTTTTCTATCACAACAGAAATTGATTTAATTTCAGAATATTTTGATCAAAGATTATAAAGCATGAAATTTTTGATTTTATATATACTGTATATATAAATATAATACCGCGCATTGGTAACTAGGTTGTATTATAAAAAAACGCATAACGCTGATGCAAAATAGTTTTTAAGCTTAAATATTTTAAGCTTAATATGTGCTTAAGTTTCTTAAAATTTAAACTTTACCAACTGTTTTATTTTAAAGTTACTGTTCTTGAAAATTTATATTTCCTTCGTTTTTTCAACTTATATTCATAATCTTAATTCAACCCTCCTAAACTGCCAACCTAAAGAGTGGTGTAGTGTAACGCCGTTTTTAGACTCAATCTGTCTGATCAGATTAAGATCTTTAGACGTTTATTTACGCCTATAAAAACGCGCTCCGCAGGGGCCTTTATTTGACCTGATTATTTCTGTTCGAGTATTTAATGCAAACAGCTGATTTAGGTCACTGATTTCACGACGCCCCAAAATACAGTGTTTGCGTTAAATACCTTTAGCGAAATATTGAGTACCTCAGGGATTGAAAATCCCATTTGCTCAGAATTTGTTTCGACTCTATTCTAAGAGTATCATTTATCTACCTGTTTCAAAGAGTTGATGTTAAAACCTCTTGAAACAGAAAAGGATACTCAAAAAGTTAAGCCTTTTTTCTGCTTTTATGGTACTAAAAATGTCAATAATAAATCGGGCTAAAATGCTCACACACATCGAGGGAGTTCTATTTGAGAAGACTTTTCATGAAGGCCCAAATTTGCCTCCGAAGAGCGTGTGCCCGCTCATTAAAATCTACGGCAGTATTTTTATTAAAATTATAGAGCTGGGTTACGGTTCTGTGTCTAAACCAATCAGAGGCAGCATTTTAAGCCAATCACAGAAATGTGCTTCTATGCATATATTTTAAACCTCTAAAATGAATTTCTGCCGAAACTTTTTATTTTTTTTGATGATATGTAATGGACCCCAGGGATCCTGCTTTGTAATATGTAAGGGGAGAAGAACAGCCGTGAGAACTTTTTCTATAATTTCTTTTGATTTATCCGAAATCCGCCCACGCAAATCAAAATTTTAAAATTTAAAATGGCATTTTCGATCAAAAATATTGAGATTGGGAATTTGACCAGATGAAATCAAATGATCACCATTTTTCAATTGANATAACAGCCTAGCGTGTCAACGCCAAAACCTTTCTGAAAAAAATCTCGGTAACAAAAATTCTAGTTTTTGTAGAAACTACTGGACAGACAATCCGCAAATAAATTTCTTCGGGACGTTCAATATTTTATCAAATACAATAAATATGACTCAGAAATGATGTGCAGGTCAAAATCGGGTCAAAAATCAGGATAAATGTGTTAAAGAGATATGCAAACCCGGTTAAAAAACGTTTGAAATTATCTTCAATGCTAATACGAAGTCATAAACTCTGATGAAACCATAAGATTTAAAACATCACGAAAAAATGATTTCTTTTAAAGGCGGAATTTTACAAGCAGCCTTATCAATCAATGGAATGCTTGGTGGCCCGACTTTTGCTATTTTCTTATTAGCATTTTTTAATCCATGGTGTGAATCTATCGGAATTTGGGTTGGATACCTTGCTGGTATCGGAATTGGTGTCTGGTGCTACTTAGGATCAACTATTTATCCAGTTTTACCAAAATATGTGAAAGAATTACCAACTGAAATTGTTGGATGCTCAGGTAACTCTTGCAAAATATGGGTTTATGATTAATTTGTTATTAAAGCAGTTATTAAAACATTAACTTTATTAAGGGGGTACCCTTCATGTAAAACAACGATTTTGTGTATTTTGAGGCCAGACAGCTCAAAGACTTTACATGGTTAAACCCAATAGGCTATTGGCAATAGCTTAATAAAGTCTAATATTTCAACAAACACATCTTAAAATATAATTGGAGATTACTGATTGCTTGATCAATCAGGAACGAGCCTCGAAATTGAATAATATTTTGTCTTAAAAAGCCTACCCCTCCGTCAGTTTTGGAGATAAAAAAATATTTTCAGATTTTATGAACCACTAAATACTCTCATAGGTATATGACTATCGTCCTTCAAATTTGTTATAAATACGCTTCAGAAAATTATAAAAAAATGCCTTATTTTTGTTCAAATTGTTTTTACAGTATTTGTTTCAAATCAACGAAAAACTCTTCAAAATGGCTACTTTAAGTTTTCGATTAGGTGACCACATATTTAATATATGCTATTTGAAAAATCATTCGACATTTTTTGGGGATTTTCGGTCGAAACTATTTGGAAATATTTTGAAAATTTTTCTCATTTCTTGTTCCAAATTTTTCAAACTCACTTTTCTGGAATCCTTAGCTGAAAATATTTGGAATGGTTACTTTCATTATATTTAAAAATGTCTTCGTTTGTTTTGCTCTTGTGTATACTCTGAATCATACTTTTTTAAACGAAACTACGGATCGGCATAAATACTCCAAAGCCCTCATTATTTGGAATTAAAATAGTTTTATCACACTCAAACTTGCGAAATGAATAAGCCAACACATTCACCATTTTAAATTTATTATATTTAAGTCATGCAAAAAAATATTTTTTTCGATGTGGTAAAAATTTTTAAATTTTGACGTAGAAATCGTATTAAATAAAATTTAATAAATCCGGGCCAGTGGTTGAGGGCGTATTTAAGGGCTTCTGAGTAATAAATAAAAAATAATAAATTATACTGTTATTTAGACACCATGGAAGCAAACACGCGTTTTTTGAGTATTTTTTTGAACGATGATTTATAAAGTAAAAATAATTGATTTGAAGAAGATCAGATTATACAAAATGAGCTCGAAAGTGTCAACGTTTGTTCGAAAATGTTTTCATCCGAAAATTTTGAAGTGCCAAAAAGTTTCTGATCAAGAGAAAAAAAACGAAAAAGTGCAAATCTGTCAAAATGCACCGACCCCCTTGAGGGTCTAACACAAAAGCCCACTCTTTCCTGGTTTTTCTATTTTAAATTTTTTAACCCTTATCTATGAAAAACTTATAAGTTTTCAAATCGCTGGAATCATCGAATCTTTTTTTGTGCCTATTTGTTTGCGAAAACGGTACTTTAAATTTATAAAAATCCATGAAATTTGATTAAAAAGCTATAAATTTGACGATATATAATCAGAGAGTATGGGGAATCCCCCCCTTGTGGATAAAATTACAATCAGTTTGTGTCAAATTGTCCATATTTTCAGAAAAATGAAAGATAAGAATAAAATTTTCGAAAAAATGGTTGAGTTCCAATCACGAAGAGCT
The DNA here is from genome assembly GCA_004367855.1 of Oikopleura vanhoeffeni. Lineage (NCBI taxonomy): Eukaryota > Metazoa > Chordata > Appendicularia > Copelata > Oikopleuridae > Oikopleura > Oikopleura vanhoeffeni. Next base: position 28,219 of record SCLH01002314.1, read on the forward strand.
CTTAAGAGCTCGAAATTTCACAATTATTCATAATGCATTTAAAATAGTTTTTTTTTGAAGATTCAGACTGTTCTAAGATTTTTTCTGAAAGAAGTAATGGCACTTTTTAAAAAATTTACATTTTTGATCGTGAAATTTTCAGGAATATTTGCGGCTCTTGGAGGAAATTGCAGCTAAACCTCGACCAATTTATTTTGGTTATATGCAATTTCTTGCATGTTAAACAAAATTCAAAAATTTGGTCCAAAAGTTTGACAACGTTGTCTAGCGGCAAAAACTAGATTATGATCATACAAATTGCATATCCATTGTACCAGTGAATCTTTTTTCAATGATTTTTGAGACCATTTTAAAATCGGTAAAATTATGCGTAGGTTTAGTTATTGAAATTAAAAAATATCTTGAAAATAGCCTATAAATAGATATCGTCATAGTTGGTTTGTATACTAGGTGGGATAGTAGTGAAATTATTTTGTCCTTTACTATTCCCACATTGCCCAGTTTATTTGTCTCTGTTATAATAATTTCTTTAAGGATACGGCCAATATACAGAATGTAATGAAACTTATTTTGGTGAAAGATGGTGCCCAGAACCCATCGACGAGGAGAGCAGACCAGGTGTAGCAGAATTTTACTCAATCTCATATATGTATCTTGGAACTTTAGGGTTATTAACGACCATAATTATTGGGTCATTTGTTTCAGGGCAGGATCAATTTTAAAAATCAGATTACATCGTTGACATTGTGGCTTGATCAATTTTTCATACGGATTTTATTCTCAATTTTATTATATTTGTACATAGCACCAAAAATATGGAAACCGATCTGTGCACCATATTTCTCACAAATTCGAAAATTTCTACATTCCTTAAATTAATAAGAAAGCAAAATGCTAGAAATTGAACTCACAAAAGTTTTAATTTGTTAAAGTAATAATATTCGAAAGGGTATCCTATTTACAGCTTTAGTTTGGTGTTTTAAAAAACACTCGCCTCATGATTTGCCGAAAGGAGTGCTATTTCCGGCGTTAGACAGAATGTTTCCTCGCACGAAAAAAGAAGAACAGGAACAAACACAAGAATTTGGAAACTATTTGCATAAAACTATGCTTTAAAATTCAGTATGTGAAATTTTCTACTTCGAAAATGTAATTTTTATATGAAATATAAAAATTAATACACGTATTTCTTTAATTTCAAGACTTTGGATGTTTTTTTGTTATTCCGTTGTTCATATTCTCCTAGGGCTAGAGCTTTTTTACGGAAAATGTCAGTTTGTCTGAGTACTTGTACTGAGTATATAAAGTTTATATAATAAACTTTTATTAATTTTATAAAAACCTGATTACTAAGGGAATATATTGTTTAACCTGTTGACAATGTCAACTTGACATCCAACAACTATCTTCACGCAAAAACATTTTCAAGGGCCTTAACGGCGCGGCGTAGAAATGCAGTTCTCCGAAAGTCAAATAAGAACTTTAAAAGATTTTTTATTTGAATTAATAATTGGATTTGCCATCGATGAGTGTAAAAATCTATCACATAAAATCAATTCTTTGGAAATATGGGGGTCATATTTCACTTTTGAGCTATCTGAATTAGGATGGGTGAACCTGAGAAAGGAGGATTCTGAAGGTTTTCAAATAACCCAAACGACCTATTGTATCGATAGATAAGTGAATTTGGGAGAAAAAACCTTCCAAAATTTTTTTCCAAAAATGACCAAAAATCATGATTTTCGATAAAGAAAATTTTTAATCAAACATTATTTTGAAAATTTGAAACCATGTACACCCTAGAATTTAGACTGAAGTAGCTAGTCGAAAAAAATTGAGTGCCAGTTGCCAGAGAAAATAAAGTAATCTCGATTTTTCTAGGTTGAGCTGGACTGATTTTCACAATATTATTATTAGTTAAAAGATGAGGACCCGTAGAAGGTCACTACACCGGTATGAACTTTGAAGTTCTCGGATCTTATTTCTGAGTTGTATTTTTATGCCGCTTTGAATTCTTATGGAGTGTTATATACTCCTGTTTTCTTTTTGAGACCTTCCGATATAATTTCCTCAGTTTTAACGGGATGGTCGTAGTGTATGTCTGGAGGTCTAAAATTCGTGTTTTTTTTAGTTTTTCAACGAAAAGAAAATGTTAATCTTATTTCGCAACAAAAACTCATTTATTTTGGTAAAACGTAAAATTCCGCTCCAGATTGACATCTTAAGTTTTTAAAGGACCAGGATCACGTTGTTTAGCACCGGAATGGAGGTGCCAAAAACTCGAATTATTTTAAACCAATGATTTTGGGTGCTCAAAAGATGCGTAAGCATCGATTTTGTGGAAAATGTATCAGCAACTATAAGTCTCAGATGACCACAGGTGGTGCTAGAGGTGACTCCATGATTTGGTGGTGTTAAAAGCAACACGGTATTTAGCATTTACAGGAAGCTCATTATAAGAAAATAAATGAAAGTAACCATTAGATAGAAAATTATTTGAAAGATTCATTCAAATTTATTTTTTCAGCAACATTTTGCCGATTGCTGATGGTTGAAAAATAAAATTGCTCAAAAATCATTTTTGACCCCAAAGATGAAACCGCACAATTAAATTAGTATGAAACACATTTTAAAATTTCTTTTTAAAACTCGGAAAATGGTTAATGAGGGTAATTAAAATGACGGAAAATTGTCAATTTTAGCATAAACAAAACTGTTTATGAAAAATTTGAGAAACATGTCAATATGAAAAATAAATGAAAGCCACCATTATATAGGAAATTTTCTGGAAGTTTGTTTTTATCTATTTTTTCAGAAAACTTTTTAAAATTTTGCCGATCGGCGATCGCTGATTGGTTGAAAAATAAAAATGCTTAAAAGTCACTTTTGACCCCGGAAATGAAACTGCATGATTAAATAAGACTAGAAAACATATTTTCAAATTTTGTCACAAATCAGAAAATTATTGTTGAGGTTACTCAAAATGACGAAAATTGTCAATTTAATGGGGTATGCAACTCTGATTTGACATTTTCTTGGTGAAATATACTGAAAACTAAGAGCTCATGAGAAAAACCAAATATGCTTATTTGTAGATCTATCCTTAATCTTGCGAAAAACTGCATCACAACTGCATCTCCAATTTTCACAGATCACCTCATGGTAGTATGTCAATCTTTAAAGACACGTTTTTTTTTGATCCGGCGACTGAACAATTCTAGAACGCCAAATAAACTACGATTTTTCACAATTTTAGACTTCGAAATCTATCTCCTCCGAGGATTTATTTGCGAAATGGCACAAATTTTAATTAAGTATTCTTCAGAACATTTGTAAGAGATTAATACACGTTTCACTACCCGCCATGGTTAAAAAAGAGGATTTTCGATTTAATTTTGTTGGAAATTGAGCCCGAAATTGGCCGAAGGCCGATAAAAGAGAATTTTATATTTTTCATTTAATTTTCTTGAAAATTAGCCCAAAATCGGCCGAAGGCCGATTAAGGAGGATTTTATATTTTTTCATTTAATTTTGTTGAAAATGAGCCCCAAATCGGCCGAAGGCCAATAAAGGGAATTTTATATTTTTAATAAATTTGCCGAAACCGAGCTTTTTCAAAACGAGCTTGCCGAATCCGAGCTTCGGATTGGGCAAGTTCGGTTTCGGCAAGCTTGGTTTGAAAAAGTTCGGATTCGGCAAGCTTGGTTTCGGCAAGCTCGGTTTGAAAAAGATCAGATTCGGCAAGCTCGGTTTAGGCAAGCTCTTTTAAGGCAATTTCTTTGATCAGCAAGCTCGGTTTAGGAAAGTTCGGTCATCGGCAAGTTCGGTGGTAGGCAAGCTCGGTTTAGGCAAGTTCGGTGGTCGGCAAGCTCTTTTTGCAGAGGTTGCAGACAGAAATTCGGCAAGCCCGGTTTAATCGCCTTAATCTTGTGAAATAAAAGGCCAAACTGACATTTTGATGACTACACAAATCGTCACATAGTTGTGACAGGAGGTTACTTCTCGAAATTTTAAAATCTATCTCCTCCGAGACCATATATCGAAATTTGTTCAAAAGTTGACATAATACCTGGAATAAGCAGGCTAAGGTTCGTAGGAGAGCGATTCACAGTTCGACGACTTAATTTTCCTAGCGATCCAATAAACCAACGATTTTTGGCCCTTTTCACGATTTTTTGCTCAAAAATCTATCTCCTTCGAGGTTCAGTTTTCAAATGAGGCAAAATTTTTTTGAATCACACATTGTTAAATGCCTAAGATTCGTAGTAAGCTTTTTCCTCAAATTTCTATTCATACTGAAAAATATGATTAAGGCTCATTTTGCAAAAAAATCAATAAAAATATAAAATTCTCTTTATTGGCCTTTGGCCGATTTTGGGCTCTTTTTTCAACAAAATTAAATGAAAATATTAAATTCTCCTTTATCGGCCTTCGGCCGATTTTGGGCTCATTTTTCAACAAAATTTAATGAAAAATATAAAATTTGCCTTTATCGGCCTTTGGCCGATTTGAGGGTCAATTTTCGATAAAATTTAATAAAAAATCTTCTTTTCAAACAACGGCGGGGAGTGAAACGTGTCTTAATCTGTTACAAATGTTCTGGATAATACTTGATAAAAATTTAAGCCATTTGTCAAATATATCCTCGGAGTAGATAGATTTTGAAGTCTGAAATTGTGAAAAATCTTCGGTTATTTGGCGTTCTAGAATTGTTCAGTCGCCGGATCAAAACAAAAATTGTCTTAAAAGATTAACATACTACAAAATTGACAATTTTCGTCATTTTGATAACCCTTAACAACCATTTTCCGATTTGTAAAAAACTTTTGAAATATGTTTTCTAGTCTAGTTGAATCGTGCGGTTTTATTTCCGGGGTCAAAAGTGACTTTTGAGTATTTTTCAACCAATCAGCGATCGGCAAAATTTTGCTAAAAAAATAAATTTGAATCTTTAAAAAATTTTCTATCTAATGGTTACTTTCATTTATTTCTTATAATGATCTTTCCTCTAAATGCTAAATACCGTGTTGCTGTTTACACTATCAAATCATGGAATCGCCTCTAGCACCACCTGTGGTCATCTGAGACCCATAGTTGCTGATACCGGTTTCTCAAAATCGATGCTTGCGCATCTTTTGAGCACCCCAAATCATTGATTTGAAATAAATCGAGTTTTCGGGCACCTCCATTTCCGTTGCTAAACCACGTGATCTTGATACTCATTAAAACTTAATATTTCAATCTGAAGCAGAATTTCTAGAAATAGGTCAAAATGAATCTCCTGGGAATTTGCTTTTAGATGATGGTCTTAAATTATTTTGAATAATAGCCTATCACATAAATGCTGAATACCTAAATTTTGTAATAAAACGATAATTTTCATCATTATGAGTACCCTTCATACCCGTTTTCTGACTTTTGAAAATTTATAAAAGTAGAGTATTTTTTAGTCTATTTTAACCCTGCGGTTTTATATTCCGGGGTCAAAAGTGACTTTTAAGCAACTTTATTTTTCAACCAATCAGCTATCAGCAACCATTTTGAGATATATTTGTGATGAGTTTAAATAAATCTCCAGAAAATTTCCTTTTATATTATTATTCGTTTATTTGTAATCTAAGGGGCAGATTGGCCCACACAGTTAGGCAAGTATAGTGCACAAACTTCATAGTATGTCGTTAATTTGGGAAGTAAATATAATTTAACAATACTAAATTCAACTTTAATTAAGAAAAGCATAATTAAACACATTTTAAGAAATTTAACTGCAAAATTTATAGGTACTATTTCTGAAAATGTTTATTGAACAGTGATCTTTATTCATTTCAAATGTTGACTTTTCATTTAAATGCTCAATACTGTGGTGTTGTTAACAAGTTAGAAACTATCAGAAAAGGCTGAGAATTTTTTAGCAAAACCAACGGAAGAATAATTTTTTTTTCAGGCTGCTACATCATTGACTCGATGATGCATATTAAGTGAATTGAATAAAAAGCTGAATGTATGACTAACAAGTCATGTTGTTTGAAAAATAAAATAAAATGACGTACATAGTACTATTCACAGGCCTATATCTTTTTTTTCTCCAACAGGGGGGGGCATTTTTTTTCTTTATGTCAATCAATCATGAGTCTACAACATCTACTAAAAATTAGGGTATACATGGTTTCAAAATATCAAAAAAAAATTGATTTTGTGAAAAAATGCCGATTTTTGTGATTTTCAAACCCCAAAAACTGCCATTGTTGAAAAAAATTGCAAATAAAAAATAATGTTTTCTAAAGTAGTTAAACCCCAGGAATTCATTTTTGGGGCAAAAATGACTTTTGAGCAACTGTTTTATTCAGCCAATGAGGAAGAACCAAAATTTTGAAAATTTATGTCGAAAATTTTCAAAAAAATAATCTCCTCAAAATTTGACACAGAATGGCTTCCTCGGATTTTCCTCAATGTTCTGCTATGTAGGAAATGCTTCATTTGTCACGCCGGGTTCACTCATCCTAATCTGAATTACTTATTATTACTTGAAGTATTTACTTTTGACTGTTTTTTGACAATTTCAAACTTAGACCTTAAATTGATCATCACCAGATACCAGCATTGAAATTTCAAAATAAAAGTGACCGTTTATTTGTTTCTATCAAAAATTCACACTGGAGCCGGAAAGACTTTGGCTTCACAAAAAAGTCAAATTGAATCTTTTTGAAAATATTTTATCTAATTTGAATAAAAATTAAAATAAATGAGTTTTTCGTCATTTTGAGAGGTGCATTAAAAATTATAATTTCATTAGCTCACACTATTTCTGCACGAATTTTTAAATCTGTAGATTCTGTATTTTTACAGACTTCGAAACTTTTTTCTGTTGTAAAACATAAGCCTGAAGATGCGAAAGCGATACGTAGCAAATAAATTAATATAATAAAAATAGATGAGTTGAAAAATTGATCCTTTATGTCTTCAAATCGATGGTTTTGAAATTTGACCCCATTAGGGGTCATAATTTGAAATTGTTGAAAATTGTTTTCTCTTTATTCAATATGAAATCAGACCAAATATAATAAGGTTTATATTGTACGCTGTCGTTACAAATTATGAGTATTAAAATCAAAAGAACAAGATGGGCCATGCCAATTTTTCAAATTTTTATTTTAATTTATAGTTGTGTCAAGCGAAAATGTACACTGAAGCGAAAAGTGTTTGAATTTACTGAAAAATACTGCCCAAGTTAGCAATAGCACGACAAATCGTAAAGATTGTACTCATTATCAATTAAATCAAACGCACTTTTTTGTTTCTCAATATAAAAAAGCAACCATGAGTATAACAAAGTTTAACGATTTGTTGTGCCATAACGCCGAAAAAATCTTCGCATTATTTAAAAGTTTCTTTCTGAGAAACCGGGTTTTCAGTAAAAATGAGTGTCACAGAAATTTGCAGCTTTGAAGATTTCGAGAAAGCAAAAAATAATGGTCAACGGTGAGATTCATCTGATTTAAGAAATATTTAGATTCACATGGGTAACGGGCAGCTCATTTTAATAAATCAGACATAATTGTTAATTTTGAATTAAAAAGCTTTTTCAAATTGATATTTAATGTGAGAATTCAGATATTTTTTTCGGTATTTGCGGTCCGAAACGTTGAAAGAATAATTTGAATTTTCACATCAAATTAAATATTTTTTATTTAGTTATTCATTGTTTTTGTTCACTATCGAAAAATGCCTTTTATGTCGGAGTACGAAAAAAAAGGTGGCAAAGTGGGCAAAAGATCCAGAATTTTCGAGAATAAAATTTTATCAAGGCGTTGTGGACGATATCCCCAGTAAGTTCCTAAGAAAACTGCAGTCTTTTCATGCAGTGAATGAAATAAATTTAAGGGCCTCGGTGCTTTTTGGATAAAAACCATTTTTAACGAAAGTTGCTTCGTATAATCTGTTTTTTTCAGATCGATTATTTTCACTTTATAAATCGTCTTTTAAAAAAACACTCTAAAAACGCGCGTTTGCTATTTTCGGTGTCTAAATTAAGAAAATTTATTTTTCTGATTTTAATTAATCAGGAACCGTTAACATCGACCAATCTACCATTGAAAATTTATTCAATTTGTTTTTATACAATTTCTACGTCAAAAATTTAAAATTTTAAAAAAGACGAAAAAAACGAAATTTTGGCACATCGAAAATTAATTTTTTTCACGAGTTGAATGAAATAAATTTTAAACGGTGGATTAGTTGGCTTATCAATTTGGCAAGTTTCGGTGTAATAAATTTTTTTAATCTGGATTAAAGAGGGCTTAAAAGGATTTCTCCCAAACGGTAGTTTCGTTTCAAAAATTATGATTCAAAGTATGAACAAGTGAGAAGAAACGAAACGAGGACATATTTGAAAATAATAAAAGGTGGGATTCGCCATATTTTAAGCCGGTGATTTCAAAAAAATTAGTTTTAAAATTTTTTGACAAGATATGAGGAACAATTTCAAAATATTTTGAAATAGTTTCGACCGAAAATCTCGAAAACATCATTTGGTTTTACAAATAGCATATAGAAAATATGTGGTCACCTACGCGTAAAGTAAAAGTGGCCATTTTGAAAAGTGTTTTTCGTTGATTTGAAACAAATATTGAAAAAAAAATTTGAACAAAAAATAAGGCATTTTTTCCATAATGTTCGGAACTTTTTCAAAATTTTTTCATAGTTTGTCGAATTCAAAAGTTTCTTAAAAAGCAATAATTCGAAAATTCTGTAGTTACAAAAGTTGCCTTGATTATGCAACATTACTTTGATGGTATATCATTAAAAATATATAAACTTAGTAAAAAGTTTTTCATCAAGATCCTATATCCGTATGATACGGACCGTATCTGTCAAAATGCACCGAGACCCTTAAGGGTATGGTGGTTCCTAATTTGACATTTTCTCGATAACATATTAGCCTAACAAGGCCTTGAGGGTATAATTTAGATTAGCCAGTTTGTAGAACTAGCCTTCAACGTCGAAACGAAAATATGCCAAAAAACTTTTTTTGTTATGACCCCACTCTTCACACAATGAAGCGGCCACAATGAGCCACCTAAACCCAAAACGGAAAAATTCTATCTCCTCCCAGGTTTATATTTGAAATTAAACCCAAATTTTAATAACCTGTATAATAAGATTACAAAACTTTGTAGGTGAGATTTTGTTAAAATAATGCTATATTTATTCTAGAAATACGTAAAAAAACCGGTCCAAAATAGCGTTTTTGACTTTTTTCACGAGAAGAATCTTATCTCCTTCCTAGGTTAATTTCAAAATTTACTCAAATTTTTGCCAAAAGCTAGCTCTGAACAAACGGAAACTTTGTAGTTGGGTTTTGCTTTCAAATTTCGGCCCGAACAATAAATGTATAAATTTTCAAGGTCACGTAAAAAAAATGTTGCTTCGATTTTTCGAAAGTAGGCTCAAAAGAAAGCTGGGAAAACCACTGAAGAGAAAATTGGCTAACGTCAAGCCGAAATTTTTGAGTTTAAGGTTCAATTGAAACATACGTTATTGTACTTAATTTTGAAAAAAATACTCAGAAAAAAAATCGAAAAAACTGCAAATTTTTTTGTCTTATTTTGGTTGCTTTGTGCTTTTGACAACATAAAAGATTGATTGTGCATTTTTATGACATAATAACTGCAGAAAATGTAGGAACCACCATACCCTTAAAGGGTCGGTGCATTTTAACAGATAGGGATATAAGCTCTTGATGAAAAATTTTTCACTCGGTTAAAATATTCATCTCAATATACCATCAAAGTACTGTTTGATAATCCAGGTATCTTTTGTTGATACAGGATTTTTGAATTATTGTTCTTAGAAAATTTGTAGTTCGATTTAAACTTTTCGAATTCGACAAATTATTGAAAAAAGTTCCGAACATTGTAAGAAAATGCCTTATTTTTTGTTCAATTTCTATTTTCATTATTTGTTTCAAATCAACGAAAAAAACTCTTCAAAATGGCCACTTTAACTTTTAGCTTAGGTGACCACATATTTTTTATATACTATTTGAAAAACTATCTGACATTTTTTTGAGATTTTCGGTCGAAACTATTTGGAAACATTTTGAAAATTTTCCTCATTTCTTGTTCAAAATTTTAAAAACTAATTTCTCCGGAATCCTTAGCTGAAAATATCTGGGATGCGCTACCTATTCACTTATTTAAATATGTCTTTGTTTTGTTTCTTCGTGTATTGTCCCGTAAATCCAAAGACAAATTATAATTGTGAAATGTTATGTTTGATTTGTTTTGTTTTAAACTGTAAAAAAAGTAGGTAGTCTTAAAAAGTTATGTCTTTTATAGCGTGAAATCGAAGTGTACTCGAAATAGATATTTCAAGTACACTTGCTGTTTTAAGTGGCGGCGGCGCAGAGCGCTTTTAGGCGGGTTTTCAAGTCCAACAATAATTCAAAGTTAAAATACAAGGGATTACTACATAATCCTCGTTGTTTTAAGATTATTGTGGGTAATTAAAATGAAATAGAACTTTGAAATGAAATTTATAAAATGAAATGAAATAACGGTTCATCAGGTAATTTTGAACAAGTTTTTTACTTGATAAATATGGTCCACGCACCTGTGAACAATTTTTTAAAGTACAAAAAATCAGAGGAATGGCACATTTCAGGTGTGCAGATGCCATAAAAAAGTATGAAATAAATTTTTCCAGTTTATTTTGTAAACAAAAATACACCTGGAAATAAAGCGCGATTTTGAACATAAGTTTTTGATTCAAACTAGAAGAAAACTTTGTAGCTCTATGCTACCGACGTGGGAGTTATCATAATTTTTATCGGAAATTTCACAAAATTATTCATTTTGAAAAAGTTATGTCAAAAATGGAATTTTTTTTTTTATGAAAGAGATATCGGAGAAAGAGCAAAGCTGAGATTTTTATTAAAAAAAGTGTGGGGATATAAGTATTCATCAAAGTTTGTTTTTAACTGTTAAAATTTTAGAAACTAATTAAGGAAACAATTTGCATTTTCATGCATTGATATTTAATTATTATTATAAGACCCTTGCCCTTTTTAATTAAAAAGGAAGCTATTTTAGGAAATAAAACTTAAATATCCGGATATTATATCCCTCCAAATAAAGAAAGAAATTTATAAAGGCAGGCGTAAATTCCAGAGAATGTGGCATATATGGAGATAGTTCAAAATTTGTAAAAATTTTGAAAGTTAAAATTTTAAAAAAGTTCAATGTTGTCAAGGGGGTTGTCAAGGGTCACTGGAAGTTTTTTAATTTTTAGGTGGGACCGCTCGTAGAAACTTCCCAAGGACTTCCCAAGAGACTCACCTTGGTTTAAATTTTTTTTCGAATTTTCGAAAGTGATTTCGAAATTTGTATTTTGAATTACAAAAAATTGAGAATGTTTTGGTTTAATTGTTTTACGAAAATTTTCGAAAGTTTTTCGAAATTTATTTGAATTTACCAAAATGATTTCGAATGTTCGTGTTTCAAATTTTTCGAAATTTTCGAAAAGTTTTTCGAAATTTTTATTTGAATTTACAAAATGTTTTCGAATGTTCGGTTGTAAATTTTTTTCGAAATTTCGAAAAAGTTTTCAAAATTTTTATTTTAAATCCAAATTTTCGAATGTTCGGTTTTCAAATTTTTTTTGATTTTCGAAAAGTTTTTCGAAATTTTTATTTGAATTTACAAAATGTTTTCAAATGTTCGTTTCAAATTTTTTTCGAAATTTTCGAAAGTTTTCGAAATTTTTTATTTAAGGAAAGTTTTCAAAAATTCGAATTTCAGGTTCAATTGTTCAGGTTCAATAGTTCAGGTTCAAATATTGGTTTGTAGTGGCATAAATGGCGAAATGATAAGAGATAACAGTAAGGTTTGAGTGGTTCTATAGTATCCAAAATAAACTAGAATTTTATTTTCTAATTTGCTTAACTTTTAACTTGTCTTTGTGAATTGATTTTGTATGCATGATTATTTCTTTTTTTTTGATATTTTATTTTTTATTGAAATAAAAATTTTTATGAAGAGAATATCAAGGAGTATGATAGAAACAACCCTGCCCCGGCGGGGTTTCAATATTTTATCATTCTTAGGTTGAGCCTTTGTGGTTCAACCGAAAGAAATTTGAATTAAATCGCCTCAAGAACATACCCTTTATAAATTCAAATTTTTGGGGTCGATCTTGAGGCAGAAATACCGGCGTTACAGAGTGATTACTCATGCTGTAAGAACCACCAGTAGGCGGCCGCTTATTTAGAACGTACGGCTTTGTCCGCACAGACTCACGCTTAATGCAGAAATCTGACACTTACAGTATAGGGTACTTTTTTAAACCAGATGGAGAAATTATTTTTATGTATATTTTTTTATGAGGTAAATCACTGATTTGCTATCATATCAGGATTGTCACTTCATCTAATTTAGAATGAGGGTCGCCTCTCCGTATTTTGTTTTGAATTGGGTTTTGTTCACTTTTTCAGACCATTATTTTTCATGTAATGGTAAATTGTTTTTAAAGTCTACGGACCAATACTTTAGTAAAACATAAAGACCTAATAATCACTGTGTTATAACAATGTGGTAATAATAACTGTCAGTGTATTTTATATCCAGTAACCATTATATGTCGTCGGATTATGTAATGAGAAAGTTTTCATTTTGATTCAGGATCGTTTAATCAATCCGATTCAATTGTATTGTAAGTTTAACTCTTTAGAAAGTGTTTCGTAAGAATTCTGATTTTAGCTCAGTCGAAGAATAATTATTCTTAACAACTAGGAAGCTAGAATTATTGAACGGATGTTAAATAAGGACTCACTAGATTGTGAGATTGTATTATGATTATATTTTCGGTCAATACAGAGTAAGCGTCCCTTTCTTTTAATAAGATATTACTGTGTTCGAATTTCATAACAGGTTCAGAGTTGACTTGTAGGAAAAAATAATCCCTCTTTGTAGCAGTTATAAATAACCCGAGTTTTCACGAATAAATTTACCAAAGAGGGGCTCTGAAATATCAGTTCGCAATTTTCAGGAGTTAATTTTTGAAATAAGAGAAAGCAAACATTTATTTCTAATGAGTCATAAATCGCGTTAGTTGGACATAAATTTTTATAACATGTTTGATATCTAATTCGAACATTTTGTTTTCTTATTTTGGAAATCGCTTCAGGAACCTGAGTTTGCGTATTCTGAATTATTAAATAAACCTAAGTTAATAATGTCTTTTCTTTTCAAAGTTGACAAAACATTTGACATTTATTGGTATATCAATTTTTATTAAGCTACTATAGCACCTATTGTCATTTTAATGCCATCAATTTTATTTCAATAAGGTTATTATAAACAACCTTTCGAACAAAAATCGGGACGGATTTCCGTTGAAATCCCTTACATATGTAAGAGGTTAAATAAAAATTCTTTGTTCTAGGATATGTTCAAATGAAAATGAAATTATTTTATTTTCGATAAAATTTTTACTGATCTTTTATGTAAAATGTAGCGTATTAAATCAAAGTATTTCTGACTCTTTATTACCGATAGACCAAATCATGTTGATTTAATTCGAAGCTTTGTTCTACGGAAAACAGCAATATTTGCGCAGTTTATTTTATTTGTTTTTCGGCCGATTAAAAGTTAGCAATTATTGGTTTTAGAGATTTTGATTCAATATAATATTATAAACTGACGTTACCAAGATTGATTAGGAATGAGGAAATAACCAAAATAGTTGAACACCATGTAAATATTTACTTAGTGTGATCGGCCCGGACCACGATTGTTTATCTGACGCAGTGTCCTTCGATTTCCATTTCGTAAATATGAGAGCATATGTTTCACGATTTGTCCCGAATTTTCTCGGCTTGTGAGTTGTTGTTGTATTTGGCATCGTTGATTTCCAAGCAGAATCTTTTTAAAATGTTTTGATCGCACTGATTGATTGTAGTATGCTTTGGTGTAAGAATATTTTATTGAAATTGTCGTAGAACATTGTCGGTTCGGTTCTTTTTAATTAATCCATAATGAGGATAAAAATTCTTCGGAACCTCTAACTTTTGGCAAAAAGTCAAATAAAAAACGACTGAGATTTTCAAACTCCATCGCCTAAAGTATTAATTTTTTGTTTGACTCAAGGTTGGCTTTCAACTTCTGGGTAATTTGAAAGGTGGCTGCCAGTCCTTTGGTGCGTAATGGTCCGTAGATGGCGTATGTTTCTACGAAAGTGTATTTGATTATTATCTTTCAAAAATGTAACTATCTTTTGAAAGTCGTTTAAATACCGTTAAGGACCCGCCCCATTTTTGAAAGTTTTTCCATTGAGGACTGTGGTTCCAAAATCAAGCATCGTGTGCCTTTTTACAGGCTTTGGAGCGTTTCCATTGTCTTTTTTTAAGAGTTTATCGTATTTCGATTGTTTGAAATTGCACGCTTGGTAAGGTCATTTGAGGTAACATTGAGGCTTTAACGAATAGGTTTCAGATGATGTTGATGGAACTGAGATAATCTGACACGTAAAGGCTTCTCCCAAACAGTGCTTCACACGCTGAGAGGCATCGAGGTTTGTTTTTTGGTACATTGTTTAGTAAAAAATGCACAAACTTGTAATCGTAAGACCACCTTTTCGATCACTATTCGATGTAGTTTCAGCTTGGGAAGTTAATTTCACGGTGGCAGCGTTCATACACCCCGTTCCCATTGATCGACTCATATATGCTGCGGTTCGCACAGTCTGATATGGACCCCCGTCAAGATCGCCTTGAGTTAATGGTCCAAATTCCGATCCTATGTCTGGTAAATTCGGATCCCGGTAGGATTGCACATGTCGTAAAATCAAGTCTAGAGCTTGGCTTTACGAGTCGAATCAGTTTTGTTACTGATCGAATTGCCATCAAGGTACCTGTTAAATGGTCACAACGAGCTAACCAAATACGTTTTCCAGCCCAGAATCGCAAATCTCCATATCTGTATAAATCAATTGGAACTTGTGTTGTACGCACTGATTCAAATTTGACGTTTTTTCTAATCAGGCTTGGGCGTTAAAGTTTTATGTGTTCTTGTTTTTCAAGACACTCGATACTCTGACGCAAATTGTATGCTTTTGCTTAAGCTCGATGATAAACTATTTTGTGGCACATGTCACAATTGGAAGGTAACCAGGCGTGTCCGTATAGTGTATGTAAATATTGTAAAATTCAAGGTCTAGTGGAGTAGGTAAAACCACCCGTTTAGTGTTGAAGACTTAAGTAGATAACATTATTTTCATGATGAATGTGTGCTACACGTTAGAGTTTTAGTTCAAGTTTTTTCGAATATTTTTGCCTTGTTGTGCATTTATCTGGAGTTCGGCAATTTTTTAAACGAAATTGAATAATCGTTGAAAGTCCAATTATGGGTTTCTCGGGTTGATATGTCATCTTCTGGCGCAGGATCATTGCCATTGGGCAAGAGCACGTAGGAAAATTTTTGTTTTTGGGCTCGTTTGTGGCTGCGTATGTAACATCGTGAATTATGACGATCAGGTGAATATCATCAACTTTGGAGCTAGTTTGTCAAGTTCAGCTACTGTTGAGATCGGAAGGCGCGTAAATCATCGGGAAGCTCCATTCATCGGCTCCTGGTCTATGTTAAATTGTGAATTGAAAATTTGATTTAGATAAAATGAATGTTTGTGAGTTTCCACATCCTAAAGCGGTCTTTCATAGTGTTCTTGTGTATTAAGTACAGGAGTGACTTATGGTCGGTAACTACATCAAAGTGGCATTTCCATCTAGGTAGTACTCAAAGGCTTTTATTCGTTAGGCCATTGGCCAGGAGTTCCTTTGTTCGCATCGGCCTTTTTCTCCGGAGTGTCAAACTTTTTCGACGTAAGTAGCCAATCAACTTCAAGATTTCCGGTCGAAGGAAACTTGGTAAAGGGTCGACCAACAGCACTTTTCGAAGCATCATAACCAGACTAGTTTATTTTGGGTCACGTGAAAAAGTGATCTGGTTCTGCCAGCTTTTTCTTTGATACTTAAAAACCGCGTTCTCATGATCTTCCGTCCATTCAAAGTCATTTCGGCTGCTACATAGTTTTGTGAAGCGCGGACATTAATGATTGATGAGCTGGACATATCTTGATTGTAGTAGCATTCCACAAAAGTTTGAGGCTTTGGCGGTCATGCGTCTAGTCATAGGGAAACATACCAATGCTGTTTTTGTGTTTTTGCAATTGTCGCCACACCTGCCTTGAAATGTTGGTGTCGAGAAATCCAATTTCGGTCGCGAAACAGATTGCAATTTTTTTGCGGATAGAAGAATTCCGTGTTCGAGAGCGGCATGTCTCGAAAAGGAACTTGAGGGATTTCAACATGTTCTGTGTACGTGGTGCGGTGATTATTAGTCTGCGTAAAACTAATAAATTGTCGTTGTCCCAAAGATGGATATCATTATCCGGGCGAAAGCTGCAGGAGCGGTTGAAGTGCCTAAAGCATGCGGGTAGCTTCAAGTGGGCGGTTGTTGTGTGAAAACGGCAGTTTTTGTCGGTCGGTTTCGGCGACTTGACTTGCCAGGGGGTAACTCTATTATAGGTTCCATAGTGCTAATAAGCATTGATCGCCGGTAGTTACTTTCTCAATGTTGTGAAAATTGTTTTGATATGTGGAGTGGGAATCTGTCACGGAACGAGTTCTGGTTTAATTCGCGGGCGTCGAGGCTAATTCTTGATTGAATCCATTCAGGTTTCTTCAGAATAATAAGCCGTGTTGTTGTGGCGCGGGTGATTGCGTTTGTTATTATCCCAAGTTCTTCCCAATTATGGACTTCCGTCGCCACTTTTCCCTGATATTGATTTGCGAATTGTCTGGCGGCTGATAAACTGCGTTCCTCTTTCGTTATAAAACGGTAGCTTGAAACGAAAAATAAGCTTAGTGTGCATTGGCTTGTTCCCATGCTGAAAGCTAGTCGGTTTTTCTGTATTAAGATCTCAAACAAACTTGTTTACGACCCGTAGGTAAATCTCCTATTAGAGCCAATTTTCGGTGTGAATTTTCTCGTCTGAATTTTTCCGATTGGAAATTGGATACGAATTTCGCTTCTCCAGTTTCTGTACGCGCTAAAATTGGATAGCCGTACATTTGGTGTATCAATTTATGGCCTGTAAAGTACAAAACAGGGCTGTTTCTTTGAAAATCAACATTTTTATTGTTTTGTTTGGTGAATATAGAACACTTATTAATTCGTGTTTTTGTAGAGACAGCTATTTCCAGTGTATCACGATTCAGATTGTTCTGTTTTTGTTCAAGTTTGTTTGGGATGTTATAGTTTCCGGTTTTTATGAAATTTGTTTCTTCACTTGAACAAGTTGTTCAGAATAGGGTTCTACTATTGAATTTTCTGCGGGCATAGGCCCAGTTTGGTTGTTTTTCATCGATAAGTAAAAAGTTTATGTTGATTGAGAAGTACGTAGGTTCTCACAGTGATTTCAGTGATTTGATAACGTCACATCCAAGTATACATTGGCGTGATAAGTTTTGATACGCTAAGGCTGAACTTTCACAGAGTAGTTGTCTGTTGAATTTGATCGAAAGTTCAATAAGTCCATCAGTTTCCATAAATCTTGTTAATTGTTAGCACGTCAGTCGAATATTCGATTGTTGTAGAAGTCCGTGAGAAAATTTTTCAACCTCTCCGAAACGCAAGTTCGAAGCCACCGGTGTCAAGCAAGCAGAGTTTGTTTTAAGCCGTTTTGGTATTTACAATTGATAAACTTGAGATTGGATATTTTAATTGAATTCCCATATGGGAAGAGGCCGAAAAGTTGTAATTGTGTGATTGTTCGGTCAAATTAAATCTAGTCATTGACAAGCTTCTCTGACTTCTTGAGGAATTTCACCGCTGTGGTTTATAATGGTGTTGAAAGCCATTTTCTGCCGTTGCTACGAATGAGCTCCGTCTTTGACATAGTGAAAGCAAAGCCCTGTAATTTGCTGATATCATGAAGTGTGCTGCCGTTGTTTACGTCGTGGGCCTTCTCCATTTTTCATTTTGTCGGACATATTTTTCTCTCGTCTATGCTGATTCGGCTTCAGCTGCGAAATTCCTTATTTGTTGTGTCAGAACGTCAGAGTTCGTTTAGTTTTAAATCAACATTTCTGTTTTGTTTTCTCGATCCATTTGCAGAATTAACCATTTTGAAACACGCCCCTCGGGGGTACATAAGAAGAGCAGCGTTGTTGGGTTTCATAAGACCTTTCCAAAGCATCTCTCAAGTTCAGCAGCTCGAAATCTGCTAATGGTTGGAGATGTAGGTTCGTTCTTCTGGCCTTAACGAAGGCACTGAGAGGGGTTCAAGGCTGTCAATGAATCTGATTTAATGTGGTTTTGTTATTTTCTGCTCACTAAGCGCGTGATTAGAGTTCAAATACCCCGTTTTGTAAGCTTTGCGTTTCAGTCTTTGACATTGCGATTCCAGTTTTGTGTGAACCTCTTCGGAAATGCGTTTGTCAAATCACGGGTAGTAGTCTGGTGATTACCAGAATGGCAAGTAATTTGTTTTGGTCGTGTGGTAGAGTCCCAGCTGGATATCTTCAGACGGTAATAGTGTGACCTGCAAAAAGTAGACCATCTCTGATTGGTTAAGCGCTGGACTTTGCGATTGAAACAGTTCTTTTGATCATTGAATGCATTGCTTCGGCAAAAGGATTCGACACTCTGAATAGGCTTCAACGCCATGAGAGGGTTCATACTTTATTTTTTGTCGAAATTGAAAAGGTTTGTCAGTTTTTGACCTTGATTTTGCGGCGGTTTAGTTGTTCAGAAGATTGGCAATAATTTCGCCTCGTGGTCGGTGCTTGGGCTTGGAGCGAAATCGTACAGTTTGTCGTGTTGTGGTCATCCACCGAAAGTTGAGTAAGTTGTCCAAGTTGATAGTTTTATCTGCAGTTTTATGGCCAGTTTCAGTTCTGCATCAATTTCCGTTTTGAGTTTGTCGATGTCCATTGTGTTACTTGTATGGCTGTTTGGATTTGAACTTTCAGCGTCAGAAGTGTTTCAATGTTACTCAAGGGTTTTTCCGGAAGTTTGAAAATGAAAACGTTTGTTTGATCATCAGGAGTGGGATTGGTTGGTAAGTAATTGACGAATGATTTCACCTTTTTCTTCTGAGAGGCTTTTTGGTTTTTGTTGTGACACCATGGTTAGTCCATAACAGAGTAGTTCTTCTTATCGGAATCTATGATCAGTAGGAGTTGTCATACTGCTGCAGTTTCAATTTTTGGCGCCATATCTCTGTGGAACAGTGTTTTTTCTCTTGTTAAGTGTGCCCCCTGTGTGAGTGTGTCGGGCTGTGTTTACTTTCAGGCACCAAAATATGTATTGATCCCGTTAAAATCCAAAGACAAATATATATTGTTAAATGTTATGTTTAGTTGTTTTAAACTTGAAAAAAAGTAAGGGTTAAAAGTTATGTTCTTTATTAGCGTGAATCGAAGTGTTACTCGAAATAGATATTTCAAGTACACTGCTGTTAAGTGGCGGCGCGCGAGAGCGCGTTAGCGGGGTTTTCAAGTCCCACAATAATTCAAAGTTTAAAATACAATGGCGATTACTACATTCGGTCTTGTTAATACTCTGAATCTACTTTTTTTTAAACGAACTACGTATCGGCTCTGTAGTCGCCCGTGCCTCATTTCCGAGTTTAAATTTTTTTATCACACTCAAACTTGCCGAATTAATAAGCCGACACATTCCCTGTTTTCAATTTACTTTATTTAACTCATGCAGAAAAATATTTCTTTCGATGTGGTAAAATTTCGTTCTTTCCCGTCTTTTTTCACAAATTTAAATTTTTGATTTTGACGTAGAAATCGTATGAAATAAAATTTAATAAATCTTTGTCGATGGTCGAAAGCGTATTTTAGGGCTTTTAACCCGTGAGACAATTCTACGATGTTTTTTTGCATATTTTAGATGATTTTAAATATACAAACACCTTTATAAAGGTGCTGTGCTCACACGGGTTAAGTTACAAATAAAAATAATAAATTGTACTGTTATTTAGACACCATGGAAGCAAACGCGCGTTTTTGAGTATTTTTTCAAAAGACGATTTATAAAGTAAAAATAATCAATCTGAAGAAATTTCAGATTATAAAAAGTTAAGCTGAAAGTGGCAACTTGTGTGGTTCGTGTGAAAGTTTTATCCGAATAGTTAAGTGGCAAAAATGTTTCCCATCAAGGACAAAAAAAATTAAAAGTGCCAAATTTGTCAAAATGCACCCGACCCCTTTTGCATATTGGGACAAACGGAGAAGTTTTTGTATTTTGGGTGAGCTCTGCGCCCTCGGTTCATAGAATTTTTTGCTCCCCACCCGCCTCATAACAGGAGCAATCGAGTACGCGTGGTGAGTTTTATAAGGAATAGAACAAGAGTCATGCTCTATCCTTATAAAACTCTCCACGCGTACTGATTGGCTCTCGGTTTTTATAACTTAACTCACCGCCAAATGCTGCATGACTAATTTATAATTTTAAGCTCTCTAATTTTTTGAAAATTTGCCGTTGGTTATTGATGGTTATTTGGCCATTAAATATAAAATTGAGTGCAAAACTTGAAAATTGTACCAATGTATTGCGTTTTCACGTGAATTCCCGTTTCATTTGCACAAAACCCTAGACGATTTGAAAAAAATTCTCCACAAGATGGGTCAAAAACATCGATACCCATTTTTGAAATTCCTTATTTCAAATGGTCCTACAAAACTCATAAGTGATGACCTGAATGTTTTTTCAGATCTCCCTCTAAAATGAAAATTTTTAGTGCTTTCCGTCGAAATATCATCTTGAACGTAAGGTTTAACCCTCCGACTCGGAGGTTCCGAGGTATGGAGCTATTTTCAAAAACACCTGTAAATTAAAGACCAGAAATTGCAGGTTGCTTTTGAATGTTTCATTTTTTAGGAAAAATTTTCTTGAAAGTGCTGCATTTTTAAGTTTTGTCCTGACGGCTTTGAGTAAATTTGTTTTTTTTTTAAAGTGAATTTGATAAATTGCGTAGGTTAAATTTTTTTTCGGGAAACACCTGTAAATAAAAGACCGAAAATTGCAGGTTATTTCTGAGGAAGTCACTTTTTAGAAAATTTGAATCTTTTCCTTGATTTATTTTTGTTCCGACGTCTCCCATTTTCTCACAATAGAATTGCGTAGGTTGAAACACAATTTGTAAATGTCAGTTTAATATAGGGTTAATAAAGTCAAAATGTGAATTACATACTAT
Source organism: Oikopleura vanhoeffeni (assembly GCA_004367855.1). Classification (NCBI taxonomy): domain Eukaryota; kingdom Metazoa; phylum Chordata; class Appendicularia; order Copelata; family Oikopleuridae; genus Oikopleura; species Oikopleura vanhoeffeni. The sequence goes on from SCLH01002314.1 coordinate 49,483, forward strand.
TTAAGTTTAAGTATATCCTTAATCTCCAGGACTGGAGAACAATGAAGTTGCAAGCACTTTTACTTTTCCCGTAATAAGCGCTCAAAAATGGCCTTTCAAAACGCTATATGCCTCGGAGGGTTAAAGATATGAATTATACACTAGATAATCACGAATTCAAAACTTATGCTTCGTGCGTAATATCAGCTGATCAACGGTTGATCATCAACCCCCTAGTGGGATTTGAACAAGCGCTAGAGATCACCCTCATCAGACGATTCACTTTGGCTGAAGGAAGGATATACATTGTTGTTTCGACCAATTTTTGTGACAAAATCATTTATTTAATGAGATAGTGTTTCTTCCAATAACACATTATTTTCGTAAACTTTTCATAACCTCCGTGGTGAACAAATATTTCAGAGCTAGAAAGTCATATACGCACCTTGCATAAACAAGATCATATGGGGTATCCATTTTGGGTTCATTATGATTCGGAAGAAAAAAAAATATTGGCCGAATCAACCGGTGACAGTAGTCGTGCGCTAGATGAATTGAAAGAATTTGCATTTCCGGAAAACCGACCGATGTATGTATCAAAGTCGTATACAAAGCCTTGAAGTGAATCGTTTAGAATAATGATCATCGTTTGCATGTTTCAACTCAATAAATTAAAAAATAGCATGATTTTTGTGCGTTTTCTATCAACCTGTTAGCTCAGAATTTATTAACAACGCTGCGCTCAGACCAGGGGCATACCGAAATTTGATCGGATTGACTAGAAAAAAAACTTGATCGGATTGAGAACATTTTTGTGGAAAACTTGATCGGATTGACACTAATCCGATCAAATATTTCCAATCTAGATCGGAATTTTAAAGAGAGTTTTTGAGAGAATTTTGATAAAAATTTCTGAAGCTTTTCTATAATATATAACATAATTTATGGAGGGATATCATATACGTCTAATTAACAGCTATCATCGTTTATTTCTGCTAACAGTAGTTAGGTATTTTTTGGTCAGGGATTTTCCGATTTAGAGCAAATTTTATCGTATAGACTTAAAAGTACCCTCAAAAAATCGGAAGGATTAAGTTTTTAATGAAGATATTAGCAATTTTGGGTGAATTATGTACTGAAAGGTCGCTAGAGAGCAAAAACTGGTCAAACCTCAAGTTCATCGTAAAGACCATTTTTCGCTCTCTAGCGATCTTTCAGTACATAGTTGCTAATATTTTCATAAGCAAGTCTACCCTTCGGATTCTTCTGAGAGTTGAACTTGAAATTGACCTTGAACTTTGACCGGTCATTGTGATTGACCGAGTTGTCGGTTTGCTTTAAATCAAAAAACTCATAACCGAATAATACTGCTGTTTGCAGAAACTTAACTGCTGTTTGCAGAAAAACATCGGATTGACTTGATCGGATTGAGAAGTTTCAAAAACCTGATCGGATTGAGGGGTTTCAAAAACTTGATCGAATTGAGGAGTTTGAAAAATTTGATCGATTTGGATCGGATCAAAAATGTTGATACAATCCAATCTGATCTACAAGTATTGTGTAGTTAAATTGTGTGGTAAAAGTGTAGTTAAATCCAATCCAATCCGATCAAGTTCTGCCGACCCCTGGCTCAGACTAGTTCCGATGAGCACTCAGTAATTAAAAAAACATATTTAATTCTCTCTACGTGCCACGAATTAATTTGACTAATTTGAAAGCACAAACAAATTTTGTGCTAAAACTATTCACCTTATTAAATTCATAAATTTTCTCTAAAAGCAAAACCTATCTTAAAAAATATTTGTCGATCGGACTATCAAATATTTTCATAGCTTTTAGATAAAAATAATATTTTTTTTAAAACTAAAGCGATTACTGCCCACTGACTGTCAATAAGTACTGTCTAAAAACACGGGTTAAACAATTAATGAACTAAAGTATATTCAACTCCCACAATGTTTTCATGGTCACGCGTGACCATGACCACTTTAATCGCAATTTAGGACCCTTAATCATTCATGAATGAAGCATTAACATAGCGATTGATCAATTATTTGAATAATTGACGTTTGTGCGTTTTTTTGGAAATTTTTACTGTATTACAGTACTAATTTTTTGCAAAAAAAATTTGAATTATCAAAAAAAGGCTATGAGCGGGATCATAAACAAATTCTAAGATTTTTTCCCATTACACTATGGCTCGAAAATGATCACGTGACCGTATATTCAAGGAATAAGTTGGCAAAAATAGTATTGTTTTTTTCAAAAATTACTTATATCAATTTTCGAAAGAAGTGAATAGGTTTTTTAGAAGTTTTTAAGCTATTTTTATCACACCGAAGTCCAAAAACAATCACGTGACCTTCAAATAAAGGAATAAGGTTTTGGTTTAAGTACACAAATAGTACACAAATTACGCCGTAAAAATTGGGCTAATAAATACCTAATTTTAAGAGTTGAACATAATGTATCTTCGAAAGGTCACGTGATCTTATTTTTCATTTTATTCGGACTTTAGTGTAATAAGAAAAAAGTCTTAAAAACGTTTGAAGATCATCTCAAAAGTTGTTTTTATGTTATTTAAGTACTTTTTCAAAATACTGTATATTGTTTACCGTATATCAAATAACCGTGAATTTCAAATTGCCTTAATAGAATCGAAAGAGTCGACTTTCTGATGTAAATATAAAGAACTACGGGTCAATTATGTACTGAAAAGTCGCCAGAGAGCAACAATCTCCTTGTGAAATCTCAAAAATTTGACTATTTTTTGCTCACTAGTAACCGTTCAGTGTAAAGTTCACTCAAAGTTGCTAAAGTGGACCTCTTTGATCCTTTCAGGGTACTAAAAAGCTTCTACGATGAACTTGAAATTGGCCTTAAACCTTGTCATTAAAAATAGTTCTTTTTTATTTTTAAGTAGCTGATTTTGTGAAAATTTTAATAAACATGCAATTTTTTTGCAGTTTCAGCACCCAAATTCCTAACGGTTTAATACAACAAATTTAAAAATATCAAATTAAGCCTAAATTCGTATTACTTATGCCCTTAATTGTCCTTAATTGTGCCCTTAATTGTGTGAATCGTGCTAAAAAGAGAGATTTTTATATTTTATTATCACCATTCGATGCCTTTAAATTTTTTTTTTTTTGCTTGATTTAAACCCTATGGTCACGCGTGACCATGAAAACATTGTGAGTCCAGGAGTAGTTTGCCATTATAGGAGGTTAAATCTTAGATTTGCGTTAAACCAATGAGAGCACCTAAAATACCGAATTTGACAAATGAGAGCTTCGAAAATAAGTTCAAACGGTAATCGCCAGGCAAAGAAATCTGAAAATTAGTTATAATATATTGTTAGCTGAAATTTCCAGATTAACTTGTATATCCTTTGATGACACTGAATGTTGTCTACCTTGGTATGCAGTTGTGAACGAAATCGGCTCATTTCGACATTTTTAATCAAGTCGAAACTTTAAACTCGAAAGACAAGATTAGTTACATTTTTTTAAATAATTTGCTGAATTTTTTCATCTCTGTCGCAAATCTTCAAAAATAATTATGAAGTAAGAGGTGCAGCAATAGGTGCACCTTAGGTGCTTCAATAGTCCGGCAAAAACACTCATTTTTCGATAAATTGACGTAATTTCGACAAGATACTTCCAAAATAAGCCGTATTATTAAATAAACTTTTTTGAAATTAAACACAATTAACGCTGCTTATTGTCAAAAAAGGTTTAAATACAATTCTTCAGTGTATTTCTAACGCCCGTTCAAACAAAAATAAAGAACTTTTACCTTTATAATTCTGTCAGTTATAGACGATAACTTATGGTAACGTTTTACCTTGGATATCGCCTTAAAAATAGCCTTTCTGCTATCTTGACTAAGAGACTTCAAAGTTTGAGGATTTCTTTATTTATTCAATAAGGCAAAACATAACTTGATAGTAACGCTGCAGAAACGGCGAGTTTATAAATAGCCACAGAAATATTACTCAACGGAGGTGGCGGTTGGTTCCTAGTATGGTTGGTGTGGTCATTGACCAGTAACTTGGTGTTTTAGAAACCAGAGTTGGGTTGAAGTATTTTATGACGATTGATTACTGCACATGACAGAAAATAGAAATACGGTATTTTGTAGCGATAGGCGCGTTGCGTTTTCTCTAATTATACAATTAGATACAATACAAATGTGTAACATTCAGCCTCAAGGAGAAATGGTCGTTTATTTTCAATTAATGCTTGTCTCTACACCTTTATAGTTAGTCTTCTGAATTCCTTCAGCTGCCTTATTCCCATTTTTTGCTCCTGCTTCACACTACTGCTCGCCCTACCTTTCTTCCCGGTTAAAAATATTTCACAAAAATTACATTAAATTTCTCTCAAAAAAACTTTCGGAATTTCTTTTTTCCAGGAGATTAAGCCAATACTTTTGGTTGCACATTATTTGACGAAAATTTATGGGATTTACAACCTTTTTTAATATTTATTAATTATCCACAGTAGAGAATCACAAGTACAGTGGAATAAATGCTTACCTTGAAAAAGTTAAGTATTTATCTGGAATATTGTAATTGGCCGTTCAGCGTTTTAACCCTGTTTTATTACTTTTAGAATCCAACCTCACGTCATTTTTTTATCATTTGATAACAGTGAGGGAGCTCTGCCTGGGAGTTGAAACTTATTTGAAACTTTTAAACTAATCGATAGGTTTAAATTTCTACGATTAAAAATTTAACCGTTTTGTCCAAAAAATCTGCTTTTTCTGCACAAATTTTTGAAAATAAAGTTTCATTGATATCGAAAAAAAATTATCTCAATTTGTGGTGAGGGATTTCACTTTAGTACATGTTTTATTATTTACATAAGCCTAAAGATTTATTTAATTATTTGAATCATTATAATCTGATTACAAAGTATTACATAATGTTATACTTTTTACTCAGATTCATAATTTATGAAAGATATTAATAATCAATAAATTAAAAAAAGTTAATGAAATATTATCATCTGTTAAAAAATATTATCATTTGTTAAAAAATATTATCATCTGTCTTACTCCTAATCTCGGAATAACTGCGTGATATTATATCACTGATATATACTGTATTATATCGAGAGACGAGAATTTGAAGCGATTCAGCCAAGACAGAAGAGCTGCCTTGGTCTGCTCTTGGTGTTCCATTCCGCCAAAGGTCTATTGAGGCGACTTGATTAAAAATGTCGAAATGAGCCGATTTTGTTGACAACTGCCTAGACAACATTCAGTGTCATCAAGGGATATCCTATTCAGAGGAAATGAACCCAAATCGAGCGAGAATTTTCAAGACTGAGAAACAACCGTCCCTGATAAGCCTCAACTCTCACCCATTGCTTAAAATCCCTATTCAACAGAACACTGTTATCTTTCTGGATTTGTGTTCACTCTCTCTGAACAGAATATGCTGAACCAAAATAAAGATGAGCAAATCATCTCCTAGCATTTGTAATCATTGAAATCGGGCTTCACGACCGCTGACTAAGTGGAGATTCATATCATTTGCTTTGGCAAACCTTCGAAAACCTCAAAATTAAAACTAGATTTTATGTCATTCTTTTTATTGCAGTTTTTGAAGACATGTAAAATAAATAAAAAGATGCAGTAGGAGATAATTTTCCAGATTAATAATTGTGAATAATAAGATCATCTTCTATTGATGTTTCCGAAACCTGTGACATGTATCTTTGCCGATTTTTCTCTTGAACACTTTCAATATTTTCGGAAGGCGGATCATGATCACTTCCAGATGTTCCAGATAGACCACGTTTTGCTTTTGATAAATATTTTTCTAACGGACTTCCTTTTTCACAGTGACTTATAGGAGAACGTCCCCTACGATCTTACACGGGTGAACATTTATCTTGGAATTCCAAATTATGGCGCTGAAGAGCCAAAAAACAAAAAAATATTGCAATTCTGGATTCTGAGCTATTTATGCCCATATTTAAAAAAAATGTAGATTAAATAGCAAGACCCTTTCATTATCAAATCTTTATTTAACCAGAACTCGATCAAAATCTCGGAACGTGAACATACCGGGCTACATGTAATGAACATCAAAATCGAGGGTAGAATATTCTTATTGAGTTCTGGTTTAATTAGGATATATTGAGTAACTAGGTTGATTTTGTTGTCGAAATATCCCTGAATTTTGTCTTTATTTCGAAAAGAAAAAATCGAAAAAGTTGTCTACAGGCGCCATGTTTTAAATCCATAATACTCCCCCGAACCTTTCAAATCAATATCGACTTTGCATATTTCCACAAGAAACCTTACTGACTCGAAACTCGCATGACTGGCTGCTACATGTAGCGCCGTTTGACCATCGTACCCGATAATTTCCATGTCGAAAGCTTCGAAATAAGCTTGCCGTAATCTTTGAAGGTCATTTCGAGCAGAGGCAAGAAGAATAATGATAAGTTGTTCATGTTCTGTTAATTCAAGGCTAAAAATATAAGAAATTAATTTTTCAATCAAAATTTAATTTTTTTTTCAATTCGAAATATGTTAAAGAATAATTTATGTATATCCTGTACCGAATACAGTGAATCAAAATTGCCTCGAAAGGAATACAAACCAAATGTGTGTAGTATTCAGTGTATTGGTTAGCTATATCCTCAATGAACCTGATATACAGAACAAAATCATCTAGGTACGAGTGCGTATGTAGCATAGTTTAAATGAACGAAGAAAAGGGGAGCGAGGGTGTAGTACTGAGCGAGAATGAAGTGCAGTCACGATTTGGGGCGCTGTGATTGGACTATGCTACATATGCACTAGT